>PYUH01000725.1:438673-504923 GCA_016808085.1 Suaeda aralocaspica | reverse complement strand
AATTTTGAAAAAAAAAAAAAAAAAAAAAAAGCGAATTCACTGAAAATGGTAATAAATAAGAGAATTTATCGCATTTTTTAAGCGAGTTTACTCGAAGTAGTAATAAATGGGCGAATTTATTACCTTATTTCCAGTTAAAAGAAAACTTATTCAAAATACTAATTTATTTGCTAAGTGTTTTGATAAATAAGTGAATTTATTAAAATCTATTTTCGATTTCAGTTTCGAGAGTCATTGCTTTCTAAAATTTGCTACGCCTAATTTAGACACCTAATTGAAAGCCTCGAAAAACGATTTGAGCATACTTTGATTGTCGTCTTACTCAGACTTAATCAAAGTGGGGGCTAACTGTAGACACCTAATTTAGTCCCCCTGTCCCGTGGTACGGCTCTATGATGATTAAAAAACTCATTTCTCTAGAAGATTGGATAATCGAGTATACTTGGGCATAAAAATAATTCTCGGATATTATAAAATTTTCATTCTTATTTAACGGACCTTTTTATCCCAATGCCTCTTTTATTATTTCAAATAAATGAATAAAATAAAATGATAATAATAATAATAATAATGATAATAATAATAATAATAATAATAATAATAATAAATAAAAATAAAAATAAAAATAAAAGAAGATCTTTCAAAAAAACGTAGCGCGGTTAATTTAGTCACGCTGACAGCTTAGCGTGACTAAGTTAACAACGCTACCCTAGTAGCGTTGTAGGGTTTCCTTCGCTACTGGGCCAGCGCGATTCGGCGTACCGCGCTAGCAGCCCAGCGCGATTAGCGTTCCCACGCTGTTATAAAAACCTTCATTTCCTTCATTTCTCAACACCTTTTTTACTCACTCTCTCCCTCATACTTAATTAATCCGATTATTGCTTTTAACAACCTTATTTTTTTATAATAATTACTTATTATTTATTTACTATTTATTTTACTAAAAATTGGCTACAAATTTTAATAATAACGAAACAATAATTCAAAACTCCGCCCAAATTAATACTCTATGAAGACAATCTTCAAAGGAGAAGTGGTACGTTTCCTGAGAGCCCTAAAAATCATGTTATGGACTTTTAAGTTGTTGTTTCACTAATTATTTAAAGCTTTATCACTTTATTATTGTTAAAGGACTTAAATTGTTTGTTTGCAACGCTTAACCAAGATAATTCTTTCGGAAAAATCAAATCATGTTAGGCTCCTAAATCAATTTTAATAACGGTTTGAGTTAAATTAATTAGCTTTTTGTGTTATCACTAAAAAGTTAATGCTTTTTTGTTAATCTTGTAAATTGATAATTTTGTGTGATTCTAAATATAATTTCTGTATGGTTAAGAGGAAACTAGTAATGGACGCCTATGGGCTAACCCGACGCACTCCGTCATGTTAGTACCTTCGCCCCCGAATCCAATCTTTGGTTCGCTCGACCACAACTTGGAGTCATCCTCATGGGATCGGAGAGGATTTCCGTGCAATTTAGACAAACGTCCCTTATTCGAGTCTCATTCGTATCTAGTCTAAATAGATGGTTTATGAGTTATTTCCTAAAACTCATTGGCGACTTCTTATTAGCATGTTTGGTATCGGTATTGAAGTTTCTCCCAAGTAAAATAATTTAACATTGGGTTTAAAAGAAAAAAAAGAGCAGCACTAGAAAGCTAACTACGCTACCTTTGTAGAGTTACAGACCTTCCCGCGCTGACACTGTAGCGTCACATAACTTGTGACGCTGCAGGGTCAGCAGGGAAAATCTTTTAGCGGTACACCTATAGCGTGGTACAAGTTCCAGCGCTCCATTTCTGTTGTAAAGAAGGAAAAAAAAAAAGGAAAAAGGAGCAGCACTGGGAAGGTAACTACGCTACCTTCGTAGCGTTACAAACCTTATTACGCTGACACTGTAGCGTCACAGAACTTGTAACGCTGCAGGGTCAGCGTGAGAAACCTTGTAGCGCTACGCATGTAGCGTGGTACATGTTCCAACGCTCCATTTCAGTTGAAAAAAAAGGTCTAATTAATTCGTTTCACCTTTCCTTAAGCCAATTTTTTAGGTCTAACTTGACCTATGGACGGTTTGGCAAAGGTGACCAAAAAATTTTGGGACCCAAAAATCCGGGGCCCCTACAGTTAGACTACTGTACACTAAACTAGGATTAAGACTAAACTAAGCTAGAACTAAGATTATATACTTAGAATTTGTAGGATTTTTAATAGAGTGAGAGAGAATTCAGGATTTGGATTTTATTTTGCAATGGTCTGCCTTTATCTTCCCAGTTTTGGCATCATCAAAACTCATAACTACGTTCCTTTTGGAACTTCTCATCACGGCACCATTATTTCATATATAATGGTAGAGACCCCGCTTTTGGAATTTTGATATGTATCTCAAGTAGCAATCTAGCAATATTAGCCATCAAGATGCATCTAAAGAATCAGAAATAGAAGTATGAAAGATATGTTCCCAAAAATGAAAGAAAGCAAGAAAAAGATTCACTACCCATAACTAATAATAATTTTATTGAAAATTTAAAGAAAAGAAAGAAAAAGAAACAACGAAAACAAAGCTGAAATAAAAACTAAGGTAACTAGAAATCCATTCCAAATATTACAACCATGTTGAATAAGTTTAAACAAGGGAAGCGCAATTAAGGAGTGGGACGTAAAAGGGTTCAGGAGGTAGGGGTAGTTTCTGTAGGAACAGGGTCAGCTGAGGTTTCTTGAGGAACGAAGGTAATGGTTGTTTCCATAGGAACTGGAGTGATGGGAACCTCCTCTTCTTGTGCTGCTTCTTCAACATGAGTTCCACCCTCAACTTCAACATGAGCTGTAATTTGAGCATTTTGTGAGTTCTGTTTGCGGGGGAAGTTGATCAGGGATCATCTTCATCTGAACCTTCATAGTTAAAGGTTGAGTCAAACTTCCATAGGTGGAAGTTGGGGAATCATCTTATGCATAGGTGCACAAGTGATTTTGTGTACTTCTTTTTGTTATTTTGAGTTAATAAAAGGAGTGAGTGAGTGGAGGACGTAGACTTATTAGGAGTCGAACCTCGTTAAATCTTGGTGTTGTTTATTTTTATTGCATTTTGTTTTTGCTACTTAAGAACTGGTTTTTTAACTGGTCTCACAATCAATCGAAAATTTTACAACAACCTCACAACACTCAATTCATTGAGTGTCACTTGCACTTTCACATAGGATATCTTCCTATCTTGTGCAGCTTGAATCTTTGCTTGAATCTCTCACACTTTGTTACTAGTCTCCTCAACCAGTTGATGTCCTAAAATTTCTATCTCACTTATGTAGCTCCAGCATAAAGAACTTCTACACTTTCTTCCACACAATGCTTCAAAAGGTTCCATGCCTTCACTTGCATCATAACTATCGTTGTATGAAAATTTAATCGAATCCAAGCTATCCTTCCAATTTCCTTGAAAATCCATCACACAAGCTCTGAACATATCTTCTAATGTCTGAATAGTCCTTTTGGTTTTACCACTAGTTTCCGAATGGAAAGCAGTACTCATCTTCAATGTAGTATCGAAATTCTCCTGCACACTTTTCCAGAAGGTGGAAAGAAACCTGGAATCCCTATCCGATGCAACGTCTTTCGGAACTCCATGTAGTCTTAAGAAATGCTTTATGTAGGCTTTTTCTAATTGCTCCAGTCGGTATGAGCACTGCCAACATAGTAAGTCAATCCACCACAACCCAGATTGTATCGTTGTTGTTCTTCGACTTTGGCAAACTAGTAACAAAATCAATCGAGATACAATCCTATTTCCATCCTGGGATCCCGAATGGTTGTACTCCTCCTTGAGGCCTTCTATGCTCAAACCTCACCTTTAGACATTTAAGACACTTGCTTACAAATTCAACTACTTCCTTATTCATTAGAGGCCACCAATTCACCTTTTTCAAACCTTTGTATAGCTTGTCACCCCTTGGATGCACTCAATATGGTGTACTATAACCTTTTTCCATGATTTCCTTTTTCAATTCCTTACATTTTTGTGGCACACACCACCTTCCCTTAAACCTTAAACTTCTATCCTCATGTATTTGAAAATCCACTACCTTGCCTGGCTTTATTTTCTCCTTTATGTGATCTAACTTTACGTCTCCAACTTGGTTCTCTTGATCTCCTCGAACACTGTTGGTTGGATGCTCAGGTTACTAAGCATTCCTTCCAATGCTTCTTCTTTCCCTATTTCTAAGTTCAACTTCTCCATATCTCGATCTAGTTCGTCAGCAACTACCTGAGAATTTACTCCATGCTTCGTCTTCTTCATGATACTAGATGTCCAAGTCAATCATCCTTGTCAACACAAGCCTTCTCCTTGTACACATATTTAGATCTTTTTGAGTGAAAAATTATTTCAAACTCTTGTGATTCATGTACATTATACTCTTCACCCCATATAAATAGTGTCTCCATAACTTCAAAGCAATCACGATTGCCACTAGTTCGAGATCATGAGTGAGATAATTCACCTTGTATGGTTTGAACTACCTCGAAGCATAAGCAATCAACTTCCTATTTTGCATAAGAACAGACCCCAAGCCATTTTTAAATCATCACTAAACACATCGTACGAATCACTTCCATTTGGCAAAGTTAACACTAGAGCCGTTGTCAAATGCTCGTTGAGAGTCTGAAATGCCTCTTCACCCTTATCAATGCAAACAAATTTGCAATATTTCTTCATCAACGATGTCATCGGCTCAGCTATCCTCGAAAAGTCCTTAATAAATCTTCTGCAATATCTGGCTAAACCCAAGAAATTCTGAACATCAGTCACGTTCTTACGTGTAGGCCACTCTTTCACTACTTCAATTTTCACTGGATCCACCTCAACACCGTCTTTTGATGCGTAATGCCCCAAAAATGCAACCTTCTCCAACCGAAATTCACACTTTTTTGGCACACAACTCATTTTCCTTAAACGTCAACAAAATCATCCTTAGAGGATCCACATGCTCTTCCATACTCTTCGAGTACACCACTAAGAACTTATCCAAAAATCGTTTGAAAACTCTATTCATCAAATCCATGAAAATCATTGGCGCATTAGTCAATCCGAATGGCATCACAGTAAACTCATAATGCCCATACCTCGTAAGGAAAGACGTCTTTGGTATGTCTATGTCAACAATACTCAGTTGACGATATCCTGACCTCAAATCGATTTTCGAAACACCTTCGCTCCCTTCAGTTGAACAAACAAGTCATCGATTCTTGGTAAAGGATACTGTTGATCATCGTTACCTTATTTAACTCTCTATAATCAATGTACATCCTCATACTCCCATCTTTCTTCTTTACAAACAACACTGGTGCTCCCTAAGGTGAAGCAGTAGGTCGAATGTAACCCCCCTCGAACAAATCCTGTAATTCATCCTTGAGCTCACTCATTTCCGCAGGAGCCATCTTATATGGTGCTTTGGAAATAGGCACAGTCACTGGCACCAAGTCTATAGTAAAGTTGATTTCCCGCTTTGACGACATTCCCAGAATCTCCTCAGGAAACATACCAGAAAGTCCGTCACTACATCGATATCTCCTGGCCTAAAAGAGTCCACATGATCCACATCCCTCACACTACAGGAATAACTCGGAAATCTCCTCTTTACGTAACTAGCAAACCTCATCATCGACACGATCTTATTATGCCTCGGTCTTTCCAACTTCCAGTAACTCATATTCTTACCCCTCTTGATCAGCGAAATTTTCTGCGGTTCACACATAATCTCAGCCTTATATTCGCTCAACCAATCCATCCTTAGGATCACCTCTAAGTCACCTAAATTCCACTCCTTTAATCAAAATCGGCACATCTAAATACCTCTTAGAACATTGCACTACTGTTCCTAACGGTATTACTATAGGAATATCTACGGTGTCCACTTTTCCCAAAACTGAAGATAACCTTTGTAAAACCTTGGGTGGAAGCAACAGAATCAGCTGCACCTGAGTTGAATAATTCTTTAGCACGTAGAGAGTGAATAGAGAAAGTACCGGTGAACACATCCTTACTAGTACCGCTTCACTCCTTGCCATAACATTGAGCTTTCTAGTGCTAGGTGCCTTACCTTGACTCCCTCCATTACCACTACCGTTCTTATCTCCAGCTTGTTGCAAAGTTCTTCTTGCTATGTTCCCTTGGAAATTGGTACTTAAGCGAGGCTTCCTAGATTCATTACGACTCTCATGAGGGTAAAAGCTTTCTCCAACACCTTTCCTTTTTGCCGTTCCAATAACTCTTCTTTAGTATCTCGCTCTTGTTTTTTTTATCTAAATTAGAGAGGTGTGCAGCTCCCCCATAAAGCTCGTTGAACGTCTCAAAAACATGCCTAGCTATTTGCAACTAAATGTCTATAGAAAGACCTCTCGTAGTCAACTGTTGTGCTACATCGGCTAACTGTCTTACTACCTCATTAAGCGAAACATTATCTCCTTGAGACATTTTCCTTCTCCGAAAGAGGAAAGACTTACTTATTAAGACACAGTCTAATCCCCCAAATTAAACAACGTCCTAAAAGAAAGACCTAGACTTTCAACAATTCATAACTTTAATTCAATTTCTAAGGAAATTCCTCTCCCAAAAGTTGATTGCTGCACTTTATCTTGATTGCTTTCACGACCATTAGTCAAAATAAAAGCATATAATAAAAAAAAATTCCCTTAAATTTCCACTAAAACTAATGGAACATCCTAAGGAATAAATTGCTTTATTCAACTCAAAGGATAGCTTAGTACACTTACTCATAATCAAAGTCTCAACACACATGCTTGACCAACTTATTCTCAAACGAAAGAAGGTAAATGAAGAAGTTTAAACGTCCTTAGCTCATAACCTCTAGTAAACAACTAAATCATCTCGAGTTTTATCATGAAATGATCCTTAAACATTAACATTGTCACACCTATCAGAAGAAGCAACATATTTTACAGGAGTAAACTCAGGACATCCTTAATATTCTCTTCTTGATCATTCACACGTTCCTCTATCTAAGAATTAGATACTAAATCAATAAACACTCAGATACTAGGGTCTAGATCCTTGATCCGAAACATGAACTATCCTCTGACTCATAACCTGATGAAATTGAACTCGACTCTTCCTCGGCCATAGCAGCACTATGCTGAGTACTAGGAACATGAGAATGAGATGATATAAGAATAGGATTAGAATTCATAAATGCTTACTTTCTATGAAAGATATATTCCTCAAGATATCATATGCCAAGCATAATTGGGAATCCCTCCCTTCAATTACAAGTTGCAAACACGGCCTTTACCTCAAAATAAGGTTGGTAGCTAGTTTATTAAGCATCTCATAATTAAGACTGATACATGATCAGTTTGGTCACACCCCTTCTACCTAGAGCATTACTCATCAAGGAACAATAAAATAAATCTTCCTAGGATATTGAAACTGTTCCTCATTATCTTTTGTCTCTAAACTCCCTATTTATGAAATTTTACTCAGAAAACAATTAACATCCTCCCTAGAACAAATATTTAAAATATAGGGACAACCCTTCCCAAACTACAAAACAACCAGTTCTGCAAAAAGAGAGGTTCGATGGCTAACAAACAATCTTTTCTACACTTAGCTAACCACATAACAACAACTAACTAAAGCACTTAATAAATGCATGATGGAAGAACTAAATTTAATCTACATGCACAAACTTCCTACCACAACTCACCACGTGTTATAAAACAATAATATATAAGACATACCTTAAAATACTTGTGTACATGCACATGTAACAAACAAAACCTTTTTCCATTTTCAAAGCATTTTATTTTTAGTAACTTTCTAAAACAGGAAACTTACTTTTTCGAAAACTACCTGAAAAGGAAATACTTAAAAAATTAATTAATCCAAAATTCCTTAAATAAATAATTAATTAACTAAATAACTAATTAATTAAATAATTTTCTAAAAGTAAATTTTGCTCCTAAAGACACTTCCCACAATAAAACCTTAGGGTACCCAAAATAATTTCATAAATTATTTAATTTCTAAAAAGGGCTCTGGCTACCACTTTGTAACACCCTGGAAAACCCTAACTATTTCCGGAAATTATTTATTAAACAAACTACTAATTTAAGGAAATCCAAAGTGCTACCGCCACCATAATAACCGCTAAGGCTGTTACCAAAGTGCTACAGCAGAAGACTTCTACTTTAAAATATTTAAAATTTTAAAAAACTTTCAAAACACCTCCAACTAAAAATACTTTATTAAAATTCAGAAAAAACAATGGCCCTTTCAAAACCAATCAAGTTTTATAAATTTTAAAACCCAACTAGAGTCTCATGAACTTAAAACCAAGTTAGTCCAACAACGACATCATAATAAATAAAGCTGCAAAGAGAATATAAATAAAACAATGCGAAAGCAATAGAGCTAAACCCAGGAACAACGAGAACTCTCCACTTAATCCTAGCATAATTGACTATGCCCACCTGAAACAGTTGCTTTCTCTTTATTCTAGACTTCTACTCGCCATCGAAATAGGTCATAGTAGGGCTAAATAAAGATAGGCCATGCACACAAAACACGTAATCAATAAAGATAGATCATACAAAACATGATTAATATGAAAATAAAAGAAAAGTATAACACACATACTTCTTACCGTTGACATTTCTTTCAAACCTTTGCATAGACTCATCTCATATGAATTATTTATTTTATTTAAACTTTGGATTTCGCATCGAACGGGTTTCCTTTCCTTTAAAATCGCCCTATTGGTCACCAATTTGGGAGTAACTCCAAGAAGGTATTACCTATGTCACATAAAGTGACGGAATTCCAGCGCATTAAAAATATAGAAGAGTACAACGTCTTGTACTCCAATTAGAAGTCAAAGATCAAATGTTCCATACGACTTCCACCATTGTTCATACTCAAGCTATATACGTTCCAAAAGTTTTGGTGCGTAACGTCTTTCACTTTACGTGATTAACCGGTTTAACAATATTATGACTCACAACATCACATAAAAGCATGCATAAAATCAAAGAAGCCATTTTAATTATCTTTGATTTAAGGTGATTCTAAAAAAATAATCTTGTGTGTCCTTTAATGAAACTAAACTTTCTTTACCACACATTAACTGTGAGTGGCTAACTATTTATCTTTCCTTGACCACACATTAAACTGTGAGTGGCTATGTAAATATTTGTTTATTAAACTTCTGCTAAACATGCGAATAAAAATTCACTAACTACCTTTCTTTTGTCCAAGTTGATTAACAACATAATTTTCCTTTTCCATTCTTTTTTGACTACTAGTCAATTATTTTTAATCAATACATTCCAACATCCATGATGTATCAACAATACTATAAAAACGGGATGCATAAAGTAGTAGTCAACTCATGAAATATCATGTAATCATGCATAATTTAAAACTTGCTCATATAAGTCAACACAACATACTTTTCACAACGTGAAGCTTCTATCATGAAACTTATGTAATTAAACTACTTCTAGCATGATCCTATACTCATGAGAAACCTTTAGTACTTATATACCACGTATAATAGCGATGAGTCACCTGAACTACTACAATATTATCTTGAAGCCTCCTACAAAATACAATTCAAAGACTAATTAAAAACTTACTTTGACTGAACTTTACAGCAACTCTAAACTAATTTTTAAGGTGGAAAAATCAACCAAAACCTTCCCTATGTTGTCTTTATTCAATTCCATACTTTTCCTTTTATTTCCTTTTCTAAAACTCTTGTTTTTCCTACTTTACCAAAAATGGCAGCTTTGAAAACTTACTTAAAAAATTTTTGAACCTTTCTAAACATCATAATTTGACCATAAAACAATATATCTATGTTCTATGATCACCCTATGATAGTTTTGAGCATTTAGAATACTTATAGAATAATTCTAGCATGAAACCAATATTTTTAGTATTCTTAGAAACACTTTAACAGATTTTACCTCAAAATTATATTGCTTAAAACCTCTTAAAAACCTTTCGAAATTCATACTTTGAGCATAATATATTATAATAATATCAAAGGGTCATTATATATTTGTTTTGAACATTAAAAACCCTTTTTATACTTAATTACATAATCAAATCATCCCTACTATTTTTATTCATCACTATAATTATATTACGGCAATACTAAATTATTTAAAACCCTTATAAAACTCATGAATCATGCATAACTTGATATAATAATATTGCAAGATCATTATACTTTAATTGCATGCATTAAAAACTATTTTTCATACTTAAAATCATGATTGAAATACCACTACTATTTTTATTCACACTTTTAAAAATTTAAATTTCTTCTAAAAACATCATAAACATTATTATTTGATCATAAAACATTACTATAACATATTATGATCATATTAGGTTAATTTAGAACATAAAAATCGTAAAACTTAATTATTTTTCATGAACTGAAAAACCCTAATTTAATAATTCATGAACAACTTTTTAAAACATGATTATACATCATAAAACTTGATCATAAATTAAAAAAACATGAATATAAACATAATTATAAACATGATTGTATTAAATCGAAAAGAAGAAGTGAATTTTTTTTTAAACTTACAAAATCCGAAAGTAAAGAGGGAGAGGGGCCGGCAGGAGGCGGCTGCCGACTGCTGGTGGCTGGTGCTGGTCGCCGGTGGTCACAGGTCCTCGATCAGGTGGCCGACGATTGGGGTCCGGTTAGGGTTAGGTTTTCGTTTTATTTTTTCTTTCTTTCTTTTTTTTGTATATCCTAAAACAGTAAAACCTAATTTTAATTCTGAAAATTCTGGTTAAAAGGGGTATTTATGGGCCCCAAAAGTCACTTTGTGAAATTACTAAATTACCCTTAATGAAAAAAATTACTTTTGTACCCTTAACAATTTAGGAAACTTTTAAAAATCTCAATTTGGCAACTTTTATAAAACTTATATATTTATTCAGCCTTTATAAAAATATTTTATAGCTTTATAAATTTGAAATAAATACTTAACTCATTAATTAATTAAATTTCTTCAATTAATTAATTCGCTAGGCCATTATTATTCCGAAAATACTAAAAAATACATTTATATACTTTAAAATGTATTTATATAGGATTAATTTTAATTATACACACGCCTAAAAATACGGGGTATTACAACTATCGCTTTCAAGATGGATTTTGAAAATTCATCTCTATTTTCTAGACGGAGAAATTCCATCTCTAATATCTATCTCTAAATTAGGGGACAAAAAAATAAAAAAAAAATTATGTTTTTTACATTCTCTAAATTGCTATTAATAGTAAGAATCAAACTTATAACCTCAAAGTCACTTAATTAAACTCAAACCAAGTCTACCAAGTGCTCTTTGTTGAACATATATGCATAGAATTGTACATAAATAAAGGAAAAGGTAGAGACGGATTGCAAATTAAAATTCATCTCTACTCAGAGACAGATTACGAAATCCGTCTATACTTTTGAAAATTTTTGTTGTCTCTAAATTTTTTAGTCTCCAATGATAGAGACGGAATTTTGATATCCGTGTCTACTTTAGAGACGGATTTTTTCCGTCTCTAACTTTGGAGACTAAAAAATTTAGAGATGGAATTAAAAATCTGTCTCTTCTTAGAGACGGATTTTGAATTCCGTCCCTAAATTATTTTAGAGACAGACTTTGAACTTTTTGTCTCTACTTTCAGAGACAGATACAATTCGTCTCTAATTACCTATCTCTAATTCGAGTTTTTTTTGTAGTGTTTATCTCCGGTGAATACGAAAAGAAGGAGCACTTCCTCCATCCTTCCAAGATAAAACTAATTATTACACGATGGAGTCAACTCGCATCGTGGAGATTAACATCTTGAAATATTCCCCAATGGATGTGTTAAGATGAATCTTCAAAATTTTCCCCACTGAATACATTATGCTGAAGAATCATCAGCACAAAGCTCAATCATCTTCATGTCAAAATTACTCCCCAGTGGATATGCTATGTCCAGAAAATTATCAAAAATCCACCCCCAGTGAGTGAATTAATCATCAACTACAAGATCAACTACCCAATCAAACAATCACAACAGTCTCATCAAACACCGTCAGGTGGTCTATCTCTTTCAAAAGAAGCCGACACTAACTAATCTCTATCACCAACAAATGATACACATGACTCTAAGAAGTCACAAACAGCATCAAATCCTTACGACTTCCTATTTACAAGATTTTCCACAAATAGTATCACATACTTACGTCACTACTTCATCTTACAAGACACATCAGCTCACTTTTCCCTATATGATTAAGTTGTAGACACTTGAAGGGAAACTCTCTAAAAATCGAGCCGTACATGAAGATAGTCGGACACATTCTCACGAGTTTCCTATACGGTTAAGCTGAAGACACATGAAGGAAATCATGAACTCCCATTTATTGCTATACGATTAAGTTGAAGATACCTAAAGGAAATTGCAGACACACATTATCATACTTCTCCCTATACGATTAAGCTATAGACACCTGAATGGAAATCTCTAAAGATCGAGACGGATCTGAAGAGAATGCTGCACAACCACATTATCATGAAATTCCTATACAGTTAAGCTAAAGACAGTTGAAGGAAATTGCAGACACACATTTTCTTACTTCTCCCTATGAGGTTAAGCTGTAGACACCTGAAGGGAACTCTCTGAAGATCGAGGCACATCTGAAGGGAATGCTACACAGTCACATTATCATGAGTTTCCTATATGGTTAAGCTAAAGACACTTGAAGAAAATCATTATCACGCCTTTCTCTATATGGTTAAGCTGAAGGCACATGAAAGGAGCTCTCCGAAGATCAAGACGCATCTGAAGAGAATCAGACACAGACACACACTAACGTGCTTTTGAAGGAAACCATAGATATCATTCACTTCGAAGGAACAAGGCGCTTTCTAAGAAGATTACACACCTACGGGTACTTGTGAAACTAACATTTGTTTTGCAGGTACCTGATAATTTAGCTTTCGTCTTACAAGACTAGATGTCTCTACAGACTCAGCTAAATTAGGGGCTTCTGTAGAAATCTACATTTGTCCCCACTCTTAGGTCGATGATAAACATATACCAGATTGCTAATTATTCAGGTCTTGAAGACTGCCATTCACATCTGGGTTAGTTATTGGTGGTTTTGCCTATGGGTTTTTTCCCACTGTATTTGCTAGTGTTTTTCTCATTTCAGGCATTTTAATTGCTTTCTTAGGAGTCTTAATGGGTCATATTTGGTAAATGATGCATAAATGTCACGTTCTTAAAAGTTTCTTGATTAAAAGATTGGATCTTGGAAGTTTCTTGAAGACATTCTAAGAAAATCAAGAATTTCGCAAATACTAAGAGTTGTGAGTGAAATGTGTGTTCTTGGGAGTCTTTGGGTGTGCGTGTTTTTATGTAATATGTATCCAAATTCTTGTGTTTTTTAGGATAATTATCCATATCATTAGGTGTTTAGGATATTTTCCTAAATTAGGTAGTTAATTTGTTAGGATAAGGATAAACTTAGGTGAGTTGGCGCACAAGTGGGGATGGCCGGATTTCTTGAGCTATTTTCCTAATGTTTATCTTGTTAGTTTGTCTAGATCCTGTGGGATTTATTTGACTATGAGTTGGAGGATTTGTATTAAACTTAGTCCTATAAATACCTTTTAGTTTTCATTGTTTAGATATAGATTGTTTGAGTAAAAATTGTTTTCATTGAATTTCGATTATGTTGATTGAATTGATAAACTTTCCGTAGTAGTTACTACACTTGCTTTGGTTGGTGATTTCCTAACATAATCCTAGTTCTTGTGAAACCTTTGGTGGGTGAATCAAGTCCATACCCCTAAAATACATAGAAATTCGTGAGTTTGAGAGTTTCTTCACAAAAGTTTCGAAATTTCTTTGTTGAATTCTAAACTACAATCCATCAACCTGTGAATTTTATTGCTAACCCATTAAAATTCACATCACCAAGTTATTGACTTAAGGAGATCCTCTCCTCCGAAAATCCCACATGGAAGGACGACAGGATGAAACTTCCTCCTTATTCCCTATCTTCATGAAATGTGGCAAGCCTTAAGGAATAAGGACATGAGCATGTTTGAGGTTGTGCGAAGTTCTAAGCCAAACCAATCAGGAGTAGCTGCAAAATTTCCGGTAAAGTGCCTCTGTACTGTGCGACAAAGCGTGTAGTACGATGCTTTTTCCCGAACTTTTCCTTATAAATGCCACCCTCCTTACCCCCATTCAAGGCATCTTGTAATCTCGTAATCTTAGCATTTGAAGAGTTACGTGAGTAATTTAGAGAGAATTTAGCATTCATCATCTTTCTTCAATAAAATCTTTAATTTTTTTACATTTTCTTCGAATCTTCATTTTCTCCACCTTCATAAACATAAACACACAAAAAAGATGTTATTTTCTTTATTTTTCACTTTTTTTGTTATCTTCATAACTTTAGTTTATTAGTTTCATCATTATTAACACCATACTCACTATCATCACCATCGTTATAATCTCTACATTTCATACTATTTCCGAGTCATATTCAGGTTTTGGATTCTTGAAGACGCTTCCAAGATCGTGTTGATGCTAGCATGCAAGGTATCTAATATGAGGTCGTATTAAACCTTCACCTTCAAGTTTATTATCATCTTCACGCTAAGTTTTTTCTTACTATTCTAGCTATATTTTTTTTTTTGTTGGCTCCATCCAAGTTATCTCTCTAAACCCCCCTTTATCACCTTTATTTTCTTTTAATCCATGAAATATTGATTAATAATGGCTTGAAATGTAGTAAAACAAGTGAATTAGAAAGAATCATGTTTAGGCCTTTAACTCTTTTATGACCATGATTACATGATCATGTAGCTTGTTTAATTCCTTCCTTTTTTAGCATGATTACATATTTTAAAAGCTTTATAAGCATGATCACATGAGAATTAAAGTTTTTTGCAAATCGCATTACGACATGTGCTTTTTAAGCTTTTCCAACATGCTTACATGTTTTTATCGCTTTCCATATTTACGTGATTGCAGTTGTAGATAAGCCATGATGATGGCTTTTCACATAGTTATAGGATAATAATAAAAAACGGGTTTGTGAAGTCACATAAATTCATATGACTCATAAATACTTGCATCCTGAATAGGTTAAACGTGACATGAATAAAGTGATCACTAAATATAGCTGATATGTGTGTCTTAAATAAACTCACCTAGTAAGCACTTAAGTGGTGCGCCCTTTAGGCTAATACTGTTGTAATTTTTCTTGATATACAACAATAAGAATTACAAAAGAGATCTAGTATAGGACAACTCGACTTGGAGTTACCTCATCCCCGATCCCACTAATACCTTGGGAAGACCGGCACACCTCAGCTTAGCCGGTGAGAACGCTATTAATCAGGTCCGTAAGATATACGGAGTACGGTTGTTACCTTTACTGAAGTTTTGTTCCACGACAAGCGTACTCACCCTACACAATGACCCTTCCCATTGTCTAAAGAACAATGACTCATGAACAAAAAGGTGGGCCTCGGTTGCCCCTACCAGCCTCGTGGCGTCCACAGGTATTTATATCCTACTTGCCATGGTGGCTAGCCAATCAGAATACAACATTTTTCGTTGTGTGATTGGCTAACCTTTTTCTTTACGCTTTATGGGCTTCTTGATTTGGGCCTTTTGGCTCATATATCTACATAATTTCTCATGTAATTCCGTTGTTAAACAATGAATTATATTGCGACAAGTGTCGCTCCATTGTTCTGTCTTTTGTTGACACGTGGTCCAATTATGAATTGACTCGTAGTCATGTGGGCCCCACCTATAGTGGCTCCCATGTTGCCAGAATTCGGTGCCTAGTAAGCATTTTTGGCTGAAATAGGCGGACAAATTGTCCACTCATTGGCTGACACGTGGCAGCCCTTAAGCTGGCCACATCATTTGTAATGGTAGTTTCAGAGGTATATAGAGATACACTTTGAATATCATCTGAGTGCATTGAGATAAAACTTGCCATTTTACTTGAATCACTATACCTGAAGTATAGTTTGTATAGTTAGTTTCAAACTAATAATATGGTATATGGCAAGATAGTGCAGTTGACAGTTTTAATAGGGTAATGGTATACTAATACCATGGTATATGAAATACTCTGCAAGCTGAATAGATATCTGAATTATTATAATGAATGGCCTGTGATATAAAAAAAGAGTAATGATGGTACCAATGAGAAATATGTTCAGACATTATCAAAATAGCATGAATGCATATAATAATTACATCTTGAAGCATATTATAATACCGGTATATGAAGGAACCAGTATATAACATGCATATGCAGAAGGAATGGATTTATGAATAAGGAATCAGAAATATATGTCCATTTTTTATGTCGGCATGAAACTAAGATAATAAATTCAAAGTTTGCCATGTACCAGAAGTCCAACAAAATATGAAATCTAATGATCAAAAGTTTATCATCGACTAGCTGTCCAACTAGATAATGGATTTCTGCAATCCACACTGCATAGTGTTTTAGATTTATTTTGAGTCTTAGATTTGTATGCATGTTTGAGTCATAGGTAATTGTATCACTCATTGTTATTTGTATGCATAGGATGTAGTTTGATGCATTACTCATCATATATATTTTGTTCCATTTTTAACATGAATTTTACATCTCATATTGCATGTACTAGTTCTATACAATAATTGTTGTGAATGTGAATGTTTAACCAAAGTATAGTAACACAAGTTTACAATTATGATGAAACTTACAAGATGAACTTACATAAAATGCATTTAAATATCTAGTCTTTCAAATCCCATATATTGATCTCACAATGTTAATGTTGTTATCAAGCTCCTAAATAGTATCGATCATTACATTTATGACATCTCAACTTTTATTTCGATTATGTGAGAGTTAATCAGTTTGTATTCATTGGAGAATTATCATACAAAATATGAAATGTTAAGAAATAGAAATGGGGTAACTTCTTATATTAAAGTCTTACAGTAAGAATAGGGTTCTTGTGGTCCAGAAGAACCATGAGCATAGTATAGAATTACTTATGATGGATTGGACGTTGATATCGATGATACCATAAGTTGCCGTAGATTATGATAAATATATGATTATCAAAGCTACTTTATAATACCTCCAGAAGAAGGCATTATTTAAAGTTTAAGGTGACTTAAAACACAAACATTAAATGTATGAGATTGGTAAATGAAACATATAAATTGTATTCACAGGCAGAGATAAATGAAAGTTAATCACATTACAGATTCAAGTTCCATCACAGAGGATGAACTATTAAGGAATGTTATTTTTCTACAAATGCGAACATACACAAAGGCATTGGTTTTATCACACTAGAAGAACTCAACTTATGCATTCATCATGAGGAGAAAATATGTGTTGCACTCTTTTTCTCTTAACTATGGTTTTGTCCCATATTAGGTTTTGCTAGTAAGGTTCTTAACGAGGAGGCATCATATGCCTATTACGTAGCTGTTGAACTCTTTTTTCTTCACTAGGGCTTTATCCCACATTGTTTTACCTAGTAATTAACGAGGCACATTCATCAATAATGAACAAGGGGGAGTGTTATGTAATATTGTTATGGTGATACGTCCATTATTCTTAGTTAATATTTCACTTCTCTTGACTCTTGTAACCCCCTTTTGTCTTTTCACTTTCCCTTATAACATCCCTTGTAACTCATTCTCTTAAAAGTGACTTTCCAATACCCTTGGAAATTACTATTCACATGTATGTAAAAATATGTGGCACTGTATAATGAATTTGATTGAAACTATTGAGATACAAATTCTCTGCATCTCGTCCAACACTTTAATATATATTAATAACATAAACCTAATTGATATAATTATAAAATCAGAATTTTAAATACAGAATATCATTATGCAATAGTAATTGATTGAAACCATGAATTAAGGCTTTAAAAAAAATTAAGTAACAAAGCAATTAAATTAAACAACAAGGAAGAAAACTAACCACTTACGTTCTTTTTGGTTTGTGTCATGGGAAAGAAACCCCAAATTGGTTTTTCTATATTGTGCCCCTGAGGTATTTGGTTTTCTACGTTGTGCCCTCTCAAATTAAAACTTCCATGTAGTGCCTCTAAGGTTACTATGCCATAACCTTGTACTTAAACAAATATTAAATGCTCGTAAATTATTTGTTGTATGAACTATAGTGCTTATAGTGCACTTTAATTATAAGGAAATTGTAAAAGTATGGGCCATGAACAGAGGCGTAATAGCCACTAAATTGAGACTGAAATTGTGACATTTTTAACGAAAAGGTCATGACTTAGTCACTTAATGAACCTTAGGGCCAATATGTGGAAGTTTTAATTTGGGAGGGCACAACATAGAAAACTCAATACCTCAAGGGCACCATGTAGATTTCATGTGAAAGGTGGGGAAGGGAAGATGATGACAAATCTACTTACTCTCTCCGTCCCTTTTTGTATTTTATACGTTTAGAATCTTGACACTAATCATAAAATGAGATAATTTTTTAAATTACTTTTAATATATAAAACATATATAGTCATGTAAGGTCTTGTTTGACACTATAAAATATCCTCCAACCATTCCCATTTATTTGATACGTTTTGCCTTGCAAATATGCCAATGTAATTGTTGACTTTAAATATATTTATTTATTTATTTATTTATTTATTTATGTATATGTAAAAATTATAATAATTGGATATTAATAACGTACTCATTGAGACGAATCAAACAAGACCCCGTATGACTATATTTTATTTTAATTATATATTGAACTGAATAGATTCTCCCATCTTATGAATAGTGTCAAGATTCCAAACATATTAGAACGAAGAGAGAACTTAATAACTTCAAAAATTAATTATAAGGTCCAGCTACTACGGTTAAGATTTAATTTGCTACCATTAATTTATAGAGTAATCCATATCATTAAGAAAACTTTGTACTCCATACATGTTTTTTTAATTTATTTTTTCCTTGGATTATTACACTTTCTTCTAAAAGTGAAATTCATTGATGATTATCGCTAATTTTCTATTCTATTTTAACTCGTATATTATAAACATATAAAATTCAATATATAAAAATATAACATTATAAATACAAAAATGTAAACTAAAATTAATTCAGTGCAATGCTAGGAGCTAAAGTGTCCTATAACTATATATCGAGTACTAAAATATCTCGCTGATAACCTAGTTATCCTCACAACTTCACATTAAAAAAATTTGCCTCAAAATCAACTTGAGATGTCATCCTTTTATACATTTATATACATATAGAATACGGATCTACTAAAAACCTCATATTTGCTGAAAACCTTGAAACAAAGTGGATTTTATAATACCATTGATTAATTTTAATTGTGAATCAATGGCAGTAGACCTTATATTTAATGAGTGTTTTGTGGCAAGGATTAATGAGGCATCAAGATGTTGTAGCACGAAATATTAGAATGAACATGCTCTATATGTAATGAACAATAAAATTTAGGGTTTAACCTTTTGTTTTAGCTATAAATGATTGAGAAATTGATTTAATTAATCAAAAAATATATATGAAAAAAAAATCACATTTTAGTTAATTAAAAATGACATTCTTTTTTATTCCCTTGTTAAGTTAGTAAGATACACTGTAATTCGTACATGGTTTTTTTTCTTTTTTTTTTTTGTATTTATTTTTCTCCAGTCTCACACTCTCACATAAAAATATGTAAGTGTTGCAATTAATTGGAAACAGATGTAGTAAATACTTTGTGGAAAAACCTACTTTGATTACTTTCCAAGCAACATTAATTGCAATATGTACATATATTTTTATAAAAGCATAGTAATATTTTTTTCATGTTCTTAGGAGCCACAAGGGCAGGTAATAAGAATCAATTTTAAGATATTCGGGATCAAAAAGGAAGCTTTGTTTAGCTGAGCGATCACTCACTCTCAAACAACATAAAATAATGACATCATAATTTTTTTAAGCGAGAATTTTAATGTGAATGAAGCTGCAACTCGGAGGCGTTGCTTCTATGGTTAGCTAAAATAATGACCACCGAAATCAACGGTGGTCAAACGAATCAATTTGCGCCTAGTGTCCACCAGTATTTTTGTAAAATATTTATTAAATTTCGTGTAGTATTTTATGAAATAGTGTATTTAAAATGATGTATTCTACTATGTATATTTATATGATTTAAAAGTTAAGTAGTTTTTGAAGCTGTAATTGCATTTACGTTGAAGCTTCCATGACCTTTAACCATGAATGAAGGTTGCAAACCAAAAAATTGCAGAATTTAATTTTAATAACTCCATGATTTCCGACGAGCACCTCTGTGATGGAATATGTACCCAGAATTAGCAGAGGGTCTCGGTATTATTATCTACCATCGAAGTTAATAGCGAATTTTTATTTTTACTTTTTTTAAATTATCATCATTAAACAAACGGTGCCAAGTGTGGAAAGTGTTGTTGGTGTTTTAATGGTTGTGTTTTCTAATTTGGAAGATAAGTTCGTGAGCGTCGGTCTTCAGATCAGACATGGACGACATGATGATAATTGAAACTGGCCATGGAGAAAAATTGCAACAAAGCAGGAAATTTAATATCTGAAACACCTAATTACCTTTTTGTCATATCCAAAATGTGAAATTTACACTCTGGTTTGTTAATAAACCGAAGGTTTAATTTTTTTTTTTTTTCAAAGAAAAAATTTAAGCTAAAATTGAACTTCACTATCTTGACGTTGACATTTATCTTATATTATCATTTAAGAATATAAACTTCATGTTTTTAACTAACATTTGTTCACAATGGTAATACATAATATGGGTACCAAAAAGTTTTACTAGTTATAAACCAATAAATACACTTATATATATTTCTTATATATGATACAGACATATGTTAATGACACAACTCACTCAAGGACAATACCTAAATCAAATTCTATTGTACACCAAATAATTTGCTTTCCCAGGATAGGTCACATACAACGTGAATTCTGGATATTACTTAAATTAATGGTAGAACATATTATAGTACCTAAAAGTGTTACTAGTGATAAACATATAAATACACTTGTATATTTCTTATAGATGATGCACATATATGGTAATGACATAACTCAGTTAAGGAGAATACCAAAATCAATTTCTACTGTAAACAAAAAAATCTGCTTTCCCAGGATAGGTCACATACAACATCAACTCTGGCCATTACCACTTACCCCCTTTCTTCTTCACTTCGTCTTCTGCATTTGTCCAGTACAATGATGAACTGTAACAGTATGAATTGGAAGCTAACCAAAAGTATTTTTATAAACAGGTTATAACCAATGTTGTTCAATTAATTGAATTATGACAATTAGTTATCAATTTTACAAGAAATTTAAACACAATGAAAGGTTTAACAAAAAAATTGACAGTACTGAATTTTGTGCGAAGAATCCAATGGTGTTTTCAATTAATTGCATAATTTGTGAAATCTGGGCAGATTTTTGGGACAAGTAATGAAAGAGGAATACAAATATAAAATTATAATAAAAATCTGCAAAATTTCAAACACCAACATCATACACCTTTAATATATCCATTGCTGTTAATTGAAGTCTTTAAATGACAGGGATGAAGGTCGGGAAATACGGACTCTTCTATGTATGTATTCTAATGGCTAATACACAATATTGTACTTTTTTATTAGATATATTATCCGTATTTTACAAAAATATTGTAGGACACTTGGCGCAAATTGATTCGTTTGACCACCGTTTACTTCGCCGGTCATTTTTAGCTAACCATAGAAGAATTTCAAGCAACTCGGGTAATGATGATGATGTCAAATGAAATCAACTTGGCAAGATGCCTTCTTTTTTGAGTTATTATCTATTTTGAATTCTTTTCATAAATTTTATCTATTCTAATGAGAATCAACAACATTATGATGAACCTTTTGTGAACCATTGACAACTATTTTAGATCACATGCTATGTCAAGTTACTTCACCTAAGCTCAGGGGCGGAGGTAGCACAGTAGCACACCGTGCACGTGCTACCCCCCTTTTAAAAAAAACAGCTTTAATTAAAAAAAAAAAACGAAACGTGTGAGATTTTAAGAAGAGAGTCTGAGAGAAGCAATTCTAAGCAAACCAACCCCCAAACCCTAACTTTCTCTCTCCCCTCGAGTTCTCTCAATCGCCGTAATCAAAGCATAAACAAATCTTCGTCCTTCGAATCTTCGCCGGAATTCCAAGCAAACCAACCCCAAAACCCTAACTCAATCACTTCACACGTCGGCTGCTTTCCTTCTTCGTCCTTCGAATCTTTGTCACAGCCTCACAAGCTTCTTCCGTAGCAATCCGGCACTCGTCATCGCTTCTTCGCGAATTCTGATAGTCGTCACCGCTTCTTCCGGCAGTCGACGTCGTCCCCGAGTCCCGACTCACCTTCTTGGGCTTCTTCAGTTCTTCTTCGTTTATTCCGTTACTCCGGTGGGGCGTGGCCGCGTGGGGAGGTAAAACATTAGTTTTTTTAAAAAATTTGTTAACTTGAAGTCATTAGATCTGATTTTATTTTTCTTTTTTAATTTGTTAAATTAAAATCTTATTTATTTTTCTTTAAATCTTGTTTTTTAATTTATGTTTTCTTTTTAATTAATTGACATTTGATATTAAAAATAATTTAATCTGTTTTTTTTCCTTTGTAATTTCTAATTTGTTTAAATCTATGTTTAATTAATCTGTTTTTTTGTAATATTTAATTTTTGATTTATTTAACTGTTTAAATATGTTTAATTTGTCCAAATTTGATTTGTTTAGTTTGTTTAATCTGATTTAATTTATTGATGTTAATCTGATATTCTGATTTGTTTAAAACTTTATTGTTAAATCTGTAATTTTTAAATTAGTTTAATTTGTTTTTGTTTAAATTTCTGATTGTGTTTAGTCAATTATTTTATTTTGTTTTTGTTTAAAATTTTGATTGTATTAGCTTTAAATTTTATTAGTCATTTATTAACTTCATTTTTTATTAGAAACATTGTATTAACATAAATGTAAGTTAAATTTGCAACTTTTATTTATGAATCGAATTAATTTATCTGAACCTTTTGTTGCTGAACCGAATAAAGTTGATCCGAAAGTTGAAAATTTTGGAGTGCTACACCGGTTTGAAAATCCTGAGTCCGCCCCTGCCTAAGCTTAGTCGTACTTTAAGTCGATTTAATTGAACTTGTTGAAAGTATAGTTCAATGGTTTCCTACATATTAGCTGTTTAAAATAGAAATATTGAAATTTAGTCCATTTGAATGTATAGTCATTATTAATTAGAATTACAGTAGTATTAGAGAACCAACAATATTCAACCAAAAGCTTAATGAGCTTAGCCAAATTATTGTGTTATGAAAAAATATTTTATGCACTCTATCAAACCTCCTCTCATGAGAGTTTATTGAACTGAAGTGTTGCTAGAATTTGACATCTATATACCCTAGCGTTAAATAATTTCACTTAGAAAAGTGCACTGAATGCGATACGAACACATGACTTTTATGACACACTATTGTTGATACCATATTAATAAACTAATTCAACCAAGAACTTTAGTTGATGGTTGATACCTATGAATATATTTTTATACTATATCAATCAGCAATATTAATATCCATCTTTATAGCCTTTGTTATTATTTAGTTAGTTTATTGTGACAAACTAAAATTTGAAAGTTCTCATGTTTAGGTTTATATTATTATTATTATTATTATTATTATTATTATTATTATTATTATTATTATTATTATTATTATTATTACTACTACTACTACTACTACTACTGTTATTATTTACATGTTTAGGATTACATTGTTTCATATATAAACGTGTCAGGCTGGAATTTTACAGGTGCGGTCCCCGGTCCAAGGAAACCGGGATTCTATTTTTCGTAGGGTGTCTAGACTGGAATTTTACAGGTCCGGTCCCTGGTTCAAGGAAACCGGGAATTCTATTTTTCCGGTCCAACCAGTTCCGGTTCAGTCCGGTTCGGTCTTGGACCAGTGCGCACCCTACTAACAACCAATTGATTTGTACAAGTTAATTTTCATTTCATTTAAACTCATTGATAATTAAACGGCCAATAAAAAGGTTTAGATTACTTTTCAATCACAAAATTTGAGCCTTTTAGTTTAAATTATTTTAATTTCAATCAAGGAAAATTTTAATTAACCCAAAGTCTAAAGGTCCTAAGTTTCTAACCCAAATTGACACCTCTCGCGTGTCTGTAAGGTGCTATCTGTTGCCAATGCTTTTCACGGCATAGCAGCTTCTGTTTTGGGGAAATTATTATTCTATATGGGCTTGGTTGTACATAGCCAATGCTTTTCACGGCATAGTAGTGTCTGTTATAGAGCTTTTAGATTCCAATCTATGCTTTGTTGTACATAACCATGCTTTTCACGGGATAGTAGTGTCTGTTTTAAGGATTTTATATTTCAATCTATTCTTCGTTGTATATAGCCATGCTTTTCACGGTAAACCAAAGCTTTCGGTATACTTCAATTCCAAAGCTTTTCACGATAAGCCAATTATTTTCAGTATAGTTAGTTTCTTGTTTTCATTTCTTTGTTTTATTTTATTATTATTTTCTGTTGTTTTTTCAGTAATAATGCAATCAAATTTTTTAATTGGGAGGTAATGAATCCCACCAACTTCCTAGACAACTTGGAATTTATGGAAAGAAACACATATTGACTAGCTTGACAACCAACTACTTTAAAAATTGACCTCTTTCTTAGACCTCGTGTTTATTAGGTCGTAATTGATAGTGAAGTCACACGTATATTGACCGTTCGAGGATATATTACTTTAATTGCTATTGCAATAACTTTGTACTAATTACACAACCATTTTTTGTGCAGGCCATACTTGCATTATTATACATGGAATATTAGAGGATTATTTCAACCAAAACTTTAAGCTGATGGTTAAAACTCAGGAATAGTTTATATACTCTATTATACTCCCTCCCCGAGAGTCTATTGGGCTTGAAGTGTGGATGCAGCATGGGCCCCCCATACCCTGCGCATAATAATTTCACTTAGAAGAGAAAGGTGGATGAGATTCGGGACTATTTAATTCAACTGAAAACAGTTGAACTAAAATGATTAGAGCTGAACTGAAGTGAACTGAACTGAACTGAAAGGTTTTATGAAGGATTAATGAATAGCAAAATAAGAGAAGAGCTGCACTAAATTGAACTGAACTGAACGGATTTTAAGCCGAAGTAAACAGGCCCTTCGAACCCGTGACTTTTGTGTCACCCCTAGCCCTAATACCATATTAGAGAACCATTTCAACCCAAAGCTTAAGTTGATGGTTGAGGCCCAGGAATAGTTTATATACTCTATCATGGAGAATTACGCAACTTACAATGGTAGTCTACAATATATATATATATATATATATATATATATATATAGAAAGAGAATCATATGAAAACAGTTTTCACCGTGAAAACCACAAAAAAAGGGTACAATAGAGGTATAAAAGGTACACATACTTCATTGATGACATTTTCATAAATAATAAAAAATTGTTGTAAATATACCTATACCACTTTAATCTTAATATGTACCGCTTTAAATCTTATATGTACCCCTTTTTTATGGTTTTCAGCAAATTTAAGGTTTTCAGTGGATCCTTGCTCTCTCTCTCTCTCTCTCTCTTTCTGACTTTCTGTCTCTCTCCCTCTCTCTCTCTCTATATATATAGGTTCAAATGAGAACCCTCTTTATATGAGAACCGTGAGAACTATGTCAAAATTCCTTTATTTAATTAATTATATATATATATATGTCTGTATATATTTCGTCTGTACCACATTGACTTGTGCATTTGAAATTTTTGACACTATTCATATTATTATTTCTATCAGTATATAAGTATGAATATAGTCATGTGGGGTCTTGTTTAATTCGTCTTGATGTATACATCATTAATATTCGATCAATATACTTTAGCAAACATACAATTCTAGATATTAATGATATAAAATGTGTATTGGGTAGCGTAGTGAACAGTGTTTGCACAAGTCAATGTGGAATGGAGGGAGTATATGAAGAGGATCACATGAAATTTTTTTTTAGTGAAAATTATTTTCACCATAAAAACCGGTGCATTAGAGGTATAAAATGGTACACGTACGTCGTAAATAACATTTTCATAGATAATAGAAATTCAGTTATAAAACCATCTATACCACTTTAATCTTAATGTATCCCTTTTAACCTTATATGTACCCTTTTTAGTCTTTTAGGTTAGGCGAATACTACTCGTCGTCTAGAAAATCCTAATTAAAATCCAATTTATATGCTTGAACACCCTATTTTATCCTTCTATCACAAACATCCATTCCACCTAATCTAGACGTAGGTTTCACATGTTTTTATTTTTAAGATTTTTTTTGTGGGTTTCATTGGTTGTGGATTTGTGGTGGCCGAGTACATATATATAGAGAGAAAGTAAGAATCTACTAAAAGCCATATGTTTGTAACCTTGAAAATCAAAAAAAAAAAAAAGGTACAAATAAGGTTTAAAGGTGTACATATTAAGACTAAAGTGGTACATATACTTTAAAAGTAAAATTTCATTATATATGAAAATGTCATCAATCAATTAAGTGTACTCATCTATACATCTAATGTACCCCTTTTTAATGATTTTCATGGTGAAAGTAGTTCTCATAAATAACACGTAAGATTTTATATGTTCTATACCAATTATATTTTGAGATACATTAAAGATACATACAGAGTAAAAAAATTTAATTGCGCATAAGAAATTAGCCAATGATTTAAGTATCATAATTTAATAAAAAAAATATTTTTGTGCTGAATAAGATTTATTAATCAATAGAATAAATATTAAAAGATAATAATAATAATAATATTGTATAGGTAAAATATGTAATTTAACATATTATATATTAAAGAATAAAGACATTACTACTATGATGGTGATGAAATGGAGACAATGAACTACTTATCAACCAATAATAATCAAGTTATGAAAATATTTGACTGCGTAACTACTTAACAACGAGAATGATCTGGAGGTAGTTTTTTGATTCTTTATCTTGTATTTAATTAGTGATAATATGCAACATCATGATATTATTTTCTTATATATTATACTTATATATTATACTTAAATATCATAAAATTTAGTTTCAAGATTATTGCCCCAATTACTTATGTGGCAAATATTTTTTTTTAAATTTAAAACAAATTGATTATATTAAACTTGGTTTAAACCCATGATTTAAATATTGATGAGCACGTGACCTGTGACCAACCACATGGTAGCTGGTGAATGATATGTTAAGTCGAAAGCAGACCAAACAACAAGAGCCAGTAGAAGCTCTTAGGCCATCAGCTAGAGGACAATTCGCGAGATGGGCCACCTGCATGGGGCTTATCAGGTCCCATGAGGAGCTTTCCCTTCAAAATGTTAAAGGCACTAACTCAAATATAAATAGTTAGGTAAGGGAAGAAAGAGGTAAGCATTCATATACACACAAACACTTACTCTTGCACACTTTCTCTCTCTAGAGCTGACTTGGGCGTCGGAGGAGCGTTCTTGGAAACACACACGAGGCTAGTTACGTTCAACGCCAATAATATAGTTTCACCGTGAAACAATTGGCTCTAAAAGGAGGGTAGAGTGCCACAAGAAACTTCATTGTGAACTTCCAATGGTGTAAGTTGAGACATACTCTTCCTCTTCTGAGGAAAGTGAAAGCGAGTCAAACCATCCAACTACTAACTCTAAAACATGTAGTTCATCCAGGAGGACGCGCACCTCAAATGCGATCCCTCGAACACGTCCTGGAAGAGACCTCTCACAAAGAGAAACCCAATCTCAAGAACGCAACGATGGTCCATACATTGAAGCAGAGAGGAACAAACACCTTGTCCCTATCAACGAGAAGGGAAAAGGAAAGATGCACCCATCCAATGAGGCCATGAGCCAAGCTCTCTCCGAATGCCGCGAGGGGGCCCAGAATGTATATCCTAAAACGCCAAACCTCCCAACACCCTCACAGTTGGAGGCGGCCATAAAAATCATGCAATCCCTATGAGGAGGGGAAGCAAAAGAGGGACGTGGCAGAGCCTTCTAAAGGAAGGCCATCTCGTTCAAAACAAATGGGGAGTACTAGAAGAAACTCCGCATGTAAGAGGTATCGCTCAGCCAAGCAAAAAGAGCAGCTAGGTATGAGAGAGAGCAAAACAAGGAGTACTCTGGAATCCAACTCAGACCCAGCTAGGAGAAAGAAGAATGGAATTCAACGCTGGAATGAGAAAGGAACCCTCAATGGTACTAGGAACCAAGTAGAGGTGGTTACCCCTTTCCGTTCCATAGTGAAAGCAATAGCAGCAAGGAAGCAAATTATGGTAGGATATGAGGATACCAATATCCTCTCCTTTCAGTTATTACATCTCGATCTAGGACTAGTGTAAGGTCAAACTTCCATCTTATATTAAATTTGATGTGAGGTTGTGACCACATAGATGTGTATGAAGGATGTATGCATCTAAGGGCATATTCAGATGCCACCTGTTGAAAATATTTCCAAACCATTTTAATTTGGATGGCCGAAGCCTGGTTCCAGAGCATGCCTCCAAGAAGTATTCATAACTTCGCCCGGTCATCACAACTCTTTTTTGACCACTTTGTTAGTGGGAGGAGAAGAGGGAAGACCTCAGTGGAGCTCATGGCAATGAAACAAGCCCCAGATGAATCCTTGAGGGCCTATCTAGGCAGATTTGATAGAGAAGTTGTCTCTGTCTCCACTATACGACCAGATGTAGTGATATTGGCCGGCTCTCCAACATGGTCTGCAACCTAGCCCATTCAGAGATCATCTAACTAGGGAATCCATCACTAACCTGGCTGAAGCATTGAGGGCTTCAAACAAGTTTGTCAGAAGTGAGGAGCTCAATAGGGTGGTGGCAAGAGGTCAAACAGACAAGAAGGAGGAGCTAGTGACAGACAAAGGGAAAGCTGAAAACAAGAAGAAGAAGAAGGGAGACAAGAGGAAGAAAGTCCCTCAAGAGGACCAGAAAAAGTATGAGAACTACACCCCTTTGGTAAAAGAGCTCTCATCTATACATCACAAGACAGAGGGAGGTTGGAAGAAGCCGGACATGAAGAAAAGGATAGGCAGAAATACAGATGCCTACTATGAGTTACATGAAGCCAATGGGCACCACAACAACGACTGCAGATCACTCAAAAACAACATCGAGGACTTGAGCAGGAAGGTTAAGTTTAAGCAATACCCCGATTGGTCGAAGACATAAGATAAAGAGGAAAGCCAGAAGGATCAAAGAAAGAAAGGACCAAAGAAGTTGACAGAGTTGATGGCGATCTTCGGCGACCTGCCAACCAGTAGTGCCTTGAAAAACCAGATCAGGAACTTGAGAGGAGGTATGTCTTTAGCAGTTTAACAAACACCTCAACCCATGCTATCCACCTTACCTACCATATCCTTTGGACCTGATGATTACAAGGGTGTGGTATATCCCCATAATGATCCTTTGGTATGCTCAGTTCAAATGTGTAACCACCTGGTCCATAAGGTATTAATTGATGGAGGTAGCTCAGTGAATGTCATGTACCACAATATTTTCAAGTGCATGGGCTTGAAAGATGAATTTATGAATCCCTCACCCTGTCCAATAACAGCATTTACTGGTGACTACATCATCCCTAAAGGGAAAATAGTTCTACCAGTGACTTTAGGAGATGATGATCGAGGAAGAACAACTATGATCAAGTTCCACGTCCGTGGATGCGCCATTACCATACTATGTGATCATGGGTAGAACTTTTGTGGACAAGTTCGAAGGGGTGGCTTCAACAGATCACTTTTGTTTCAAGTATGTCACTGACAAGGGTGAGGTGGCCAGCTTAAAAGGGTCACAGGAATCAACAAGGACCTGCAACCTGACTCATGCCATGCTGCCCAGAAAAGAAGAATCAGCAAGGACAAAAAGAGTTGCTGAAGAGCTATCCCAAAAATTGTCAAGTAAGAGCCAAAAGGAAAGCAGTCTAGCTACTATGTAGGAAGATACACAATTGGAGGCAGATGTCAGACCTAATGACTCAGAGAAGGGGAAAGAGGCAGCACAACCTGAAGAAGACACGGGGAGACATAGCTCAAGCCCGTTACAATTACAAATAGGGTGTTACAAATAGCAATTTTTCTAGTAGTGCAGCCACCAAAGCTCAAGCCTTAGTAGACTTTCTAACTGACAACGAACTCGAGGCTAAGGAAGCAAGTCCATGGACAATAAACACTAACGATTCATCCACTATCAATGGATTGATTTCACTAGAGGGAGATGTGATCGAGTATGCACTTAAGTTCCATTTCAAAGCTACCAATAATGAAGTAAATGACTGGCACATGAGCAAATGACTGATGTACACGTCAACCGGAATCAACAAGCTTGTTTTCCAGTCAAAGTCAGAGCTGCCCTACTATATCACATTAGTCATTCGACCGACAAGAAGTTGACATTTGTCAGTTGTTGATTTGAGACACATGGTCTAATAATTTTTCGACACATGGTCAACTCTTACAGGGCGTTCGACTCGTGTGAGAACCTAGGCTTTTTCATCGTTTACAGGTGATGAAGACCTAGTTGCATCTTTTGGAGGTAGTGCGAACCTACTTGTGTTGTTGAAATCATTAAGAGGTAACATAGACCTAGTTGATTTTTTGGCAGGTAGTGTGAACCTGCTTGTTTTTTTGACATCATCCAGGAGCTATGTAGACCTAATTGCAGCCTTAAGAGGTAGTGCGGACCGTCTTGTATTGTTGACATCGTGAAAAAGTGATGCGGGCCTAGGTGCATGTTTCGGATGTAATGGAGGACCATAAAGAATATCATAGCAGTCATCATCTCCCTTGGCTATAGTATGACAAGCTGGTTAGATACCTTCTCCTGTGTAGACATCTTCATCATCACTATCCCAACTTCCATTAGATTCATAGGGAGGTAATGAGACGACCATTTGAGGCAACGATTTGCCGACAAGTGTGATCATATCAAAAGAATCATGTGAAGGTTTGTCTTCTTCAAACATGAAAGTTCCTAGAGGATTTATTTGAATGTTTGGTGTCTTCCCCCGGCAGGATAGGAACTCTACCATCCTCTACTATATCTTGATGAAGATTCTCAAGAGTACAACATTGCTCGGTGTCATGACCCTTTCCTTGACAATACCTGCAATACTTGGAGGCATCTCATCATGGTGTCTTCTCGTCTTTGGGTGGATAAAGAATGGAACCAATGAGATTGAGCTTGGCTTTGGAATGAATCCTTTCGAATGTACAAAAAACGATTTTTGCTGCAGTCAAAACCGTGATTTTTGTTGCGGATTTTGAATGCAGCACATGGCGTAGGTTTACCTCAATAAATAAGTTGCTATTTGCTGCGGTTTTCTAGAAATAACTCAATTCCCACCCAAAAAAAATACAAGGAGGTCCGCACTATCTCCCAAAAAGAATTTAAAAAAGACAAAGAAAAAGAACCATACCAACCCTAGAACATTTCAATGAATCATTCAAACAATCACTCACTGAAACACTGAAGCACTTACTCACTCACTAAAACAGTAAAACACTCGCTCACTCATTAACTCTAACACTGGCTCACTAACTCAGACACTCCCTTATTCACTCAAACACTTACTCACTCACTAACTCAAACACTCCCTTATTCACTGAAACACTCACTAACTGAAACAATCACTCATTTATTGAAACACTCACTCATTCACTCAAACACTGCATAGTCAATTCCACACTAACTCACACACCCACACAATCAGTCACACACTTATTAACACGCTCACACAATCAGTCACACCCTCATTCACCCACTAAAGTGCTCACACAGTCATTTAGACCAACAAAAACCATAACAACAATACAGTAGCACTATAGCACTACAACAAGCCATGCATTTGTTCATCAAAATTAAGGACACCATAGCACTAGTGCAAAATAAGTCATAGATAAGTGAAATTCCAATCATTAATGACAAAAAGAATGGAAGAAAATAAAAAGTCTAGATACTTGCACAACATTCATTCATTATTTTGCTCATTGATTCACTTTTGCTTACATTGAACAATAACAATAATCAACTCAATAATCCATTGTTTTGAGTTGGTGAACTAGATTGCATGTTAGTCATTCTTTCATGCAAACACTCACTCACTCCCATACTCAGTTACTCACTTAATCAAAAACACACAATCCCTTAGTAACACACTCTAAAACTCACTCACTCACTTACTCACACACTCGGTTCCTCACCTCACTCACTCACTTACAACCACAGAAACCACAACAGCAACGACATCCACACCCACAACAAACAAGAAGCACTTAAACCATAAAACCACCACCAAACCCCAACTCGAAACGATAACAACATGAAGTCAAAACCCAAAACCACCACCAAAAACTCATCTTGAAACCACAAAAACGTAACAACCAACACAAAAAAATCTAAACCAAAAAAGAATAATTGAAACAACAAACAAAGACAATGAAAATTACAAAACCAAAAATAAAAAATTTCCACAAAAGTAACCTTCAACGCCAAAAAATCGTCCCAAAAGAATCGTCAAACTCCAACAAAAACATGCAAAATAATAAAAAAAATTAAAATCAAATAAAAATTAAACCAAAAAAAAAACAACACAAGTGGATAAAAAAATGAAATAACAAACCAAAAAAGAAAAAAAACGAGAGAGAGAGAGAAAGAGAAGAGAGGGATTTTACCTTAGATGTATGTAAAGGAGTGAGATTGAGGCCAAAGTGATAAAGGAATTATAAAGAGAAAGAGAGGGAAGATATAGAGAGAGATCAAAGGGGTTAGTGTTAGGGTAAGAGAGTTGGGGCAAAAGTGAAAAAATGTTATATATGGGAAGGTTTTTGGGATTTAGCTTAGGTTGGCTTAATTATGAGCTTTTTTAGTCTCTATTTGATGCAACCTAACCAGATCAAATAGACATAAAGAACCGTAGAAAATGGTTTTAATTTAGTGCCAAAAAATAAAAAATAGCATTGTTTATTGCGGTTTTCTTGAAATTGCTAAAAACCGCAGCAAATCTTCCGTAGGAAAAGTTGATTTTTCCAATAATACTAGCTTGGTTGTTCCGGTTTTTGGAAGGATAAGGACTCTTGGAGTTAGGGTAGTTGGTCTTGCAGTTAACAACCCCTTTGTTTTTGCCTTCTTTGATCAAGTCATCTTCAATTTCGATCCCGGTCTTGTAGACATTATCAAGAGTAACAAGACCAATGTATCGGACTTACTCCTTATACTTAGGCAATAAATGGGAAATGAAAAACCTAACCATTTCTTCTTTTGGAGTAGTAGTCACTATTTTAGTTTTGGTTTCGCTCCAACAGGCTATGTAAGCTGTGAACCCCTCATTAGTCCTTTGTTCAAGGATTTCAAGTTCTTTTTAAGAAGTTGTATCTTGAACATTATTGCTCTTACAGCGGTTGATGAAACCATGAGTAATGTCTTCCCATGTTTTAGTATCCTTGTTTGGGAGAGAGAAGAACCATGAAAGGCTTATCGCGTATCTCTCAAAAAGAATAAAAACTACACTAGAAAGCAATGGAATCTAATCTAAAATGCAATAAAACTTACCTCCCCTAAGCCAGAGTGAGCAATGTCCAGACTGCGAAAGGGAGTAAAGTAATAGAAAAATGAGAAAGAAAGGGTTTATAAGGCTATGGAAGTCGAGGATGGTATTTGACGGTAAGGGGATGAAGTGGTGAAGATAGGAGAGTGAGATGATCTCCCAAGTAACATTCACATATTGGAATCGGACCACTTCTCACTATTTTGACCATGTCTCCCAAAATAAAAATTGGATGAAGCTTATGACAGTTGCATTGGAAATTAGGCACATAGCGATTTTCAATGGTAAGTCGCACACCCTATCTGCGATAAAAGGTTATGATCGCTTTAAAATGACCCTGCGAACTAGTTTGGAAACATGCAATGGCCTGGGGATGAGGGCAATGGCCTTGATTTGGAATTACTAACCTCGACCTAATGGGGGAGAATGCAAATTTTCAAAATTTCCAAAAATTTTCTAAGTTCCCTAAAGTGGTTGCTATCCCGGGTTGACTGCAATGGCCCCAGTCACCCTTAAATCACCCCAGTCAAACCGGGGTTGCTTCCTCCTTGTTACTTTTGCTAATTTTTCAAATTTTTTAATGTAGGCCTCAAACTAGCGACATCCCCAATTGATTGTTACTCTGGCTCTGCTTCCATGGCACTTACCTCGGCCAAACAAGAGTCATTACATAGTTGTGTTTTTTCACTCAAAAATCCTTGTGCACATACTTCTAAGCTTGCAAAATACTTAAGCATACTTCACACAGCTCGTCAGTCCCTCACAATCAATGGAAATCATTTCGAAAGAGAAACTAAACTATAAAAACTAAGAAAAAGGCTATTAAACTGCAAAATAAGCTAAAGTAACTATAGGTTGCCTCTTGTAAAGCACTCATTCAAGGTCATTAGCTTGACCATATTACCTCATACCTCATGGAGGATTTAATAGTGAATGAGAGAGCCAAGTTGATGTGGCATGCCTTGTCATGCCACGTGTCAACCATACAGAGGACCACGTGTCCAACCTTTGTAGGCAAATTGTCATGTCATATTTAGTCAAAAGACTACATAATCTTATAGAGATGGCCACATGTCACTCTTATATTGGGCCACGTGTTCAATATAAGGGCAAAAACTAGTTTGTTTGTCATGGGCCAAAGGCCATACCTTTAAAAGCCCAACAAAGGCACATGAAAACCTAAGCCAATCGTAGCAACACAAGTGTCCCAAAACCCTACAACACAATCCCTTTGTCTTGCCTATAGATACCCTAAAGCATAGCTTTGAAAGGGCATGCATTCAATAGATACAAACACACACAACAAGCTCTTGAAGAGACTCTCTCTATATTTTCTCTCTCTAATTTGTTTAGCATTAATCTTAATTAATTCAAAAACATTCTTAATTAAGCATCGGCTGGGGAAACAATCCTACAAGGATTTTGTTCCCTTGTGTTGTAGAACATCCAGGAGTAGGAGTGGAAGAACTACAGCACCAACAGCATCCGGGTGTAGTCATCAAGAACCCCCACCACTATTCAAGTTGGGATCTGGGAAAGTCAAAAAGTCAACTCCCTGGTTCCTTGTGCTACATCATTTGGCGCCGTTTGTGGGGACGGAACATAAGGATGGTTGGTTCTGGAACTATTCCTACGAAAGATGAAACTCATTATCATGATAAAACTGGAAATTATGAAGCAGATCCTAGAATTGGTTCCCCTAGGGATCCTAGGAGAGATCCAGTAAGAAGCTCAGACATGGATCAGCCTATGACTATGGGTCAACTGAAAACTATCTTGGGGAACTTCCTACAGGAAGCTCTACGGGAGAACTCCACCAAGATGTCTTCAGAAAAAGGTAAACCATCTAAAACTCCATCAAAGGAAAAGAGGTGGAAGGCAAAGCAGCTAGAGGAGGCTCAAGAGCGGTTGACCTTCCACGAGAAGGTCAAAAATATCAAAGGATCATGAAGAACTCCATTGCGCACTCAATGGGGAAGTACCAAGAGATACCCTGCTACTTCCAAGTATAAGCCCCGTAGAGATGCTGGTGGAAAAGAAGTAAGCAAGAAAGAAGACGATGCAAGAGAGCTCATTGAAGCTAAGAACCCGTTGCCTAAAGATGATTGGGATTTCATTGAATCCAAGAGGACGAGAAGTCAGGATGCCTGGGAAGACATTGAGACCAATAGAGTTCAAAGAGGTGAGCGTTGTTTTGAATCATCAGAAGGCTCTTTCACCAAGTAAATGAGTGATTCTCATCACTTCCCGCTTGACTTAGAACAACAATAGAATCTCTGGTATATCATTGAGCGCAAGAGAGCTCAGAAAGCTGAAAAGGTTAAGAAGGAAGAAATGTTTAAGCATTGGGAACAACCTATCAAGCCTAATGATCTGTATAAGGGACCTAAGAACCTCCCACATGATCCTATGGGGATCATAGGAGAGAAGTTGAGTTCTATGTCTCTTAAATGGAAAACTCCATTCTCTCTGTCCATCATGACTGCTCCATGCCCCTCTTAGCTAGAGATGCCAACCATTGAACCATTTGATGGAACTACTGATCCAGAGGATCACCTTGCAACCTATAAGCATATTATGTATATGCAAGGGGTAGAAGATGCCACTTTGTGCCGCTACTTCCCAGCCACACTAAAGGGAATAGCTCAAAAATGGTTTAATGGTCTTCCTGATCATTCAATCAACAATTTCACTGTGTTGAGCATGATAAAGGGAATAGCCACATTAAAGAGGAAGGGACTTCCTATGGAAAGAAGAAAGTTCATACTTCCTAAGGAGAAGTAAAGTGCCTTCCCCTCCTTGTATCACTCTACGTTCAAGTCAGCAAATAAGGAAGCTAAGACTTCCCACTTTGCCGACTTGGACGCATGTGGACACTAAGGGGGGGAAGTCCAAAATATACTTCCTAAGGGGAACAGAGAAAGTTCATACTTCCTAAGGGGACGTAGAGTGACATCCCCCCATTGTGTCTCTCTGCGTTCAAGACGGCAAACAAGGAAGTTAAGACTTCCAACTTTGCCGACTTGGACGTACGAGGACACCAAGGAGGGATGTATACTAACATATTCAACTTCCGAAGAGAAAGTATCTTCCTAAGGGGAAGTCCACAAACCTAAACAGCTTCCTAAGGGAAAGTAACTTCTTGAGTGGAAGTTATTAAATTATAATAACTTCTTAAAATGAAGAAAAAAAGTATTAGAAATTATATAGCTTCCTCATTTAGTGCCCACATGCGTTCAAGTCGACAAAGTGGGATGACACTAAGTGAGGAAGTCTAAGGATGATGAAGGGAACAAAGAGCTCAGTGTTATGTTTTAAAGTAAAAATTACCCTGGTTATATTCTTCCCAATAGATCACACCAACAGCAACGAGGAAGTTGCGATCTAAAAAGAATTCACTAAAGGGGATCCAGTGTTAGGGAACTATCAACAATTGCTTCTTGATTTCAACAGTGGTGGTCCTAAAATATTTTAAATTTTGTTGTTCAAAATCACTCTGTTTAGGAAGCTCAAAAGATCTTCCCAGACATTTAGGAAAAGGGGACAATTTTCTCAAAATTTCCACCATCTTCTTATCGTAGGACTTTCTAAATACAAAGTGACTTCTCCAGTCAGGAACCTTATTTGGCTTTTCCACACAAGTGCAGAACCCCTCACTATTTTTTAAATAAAACCAAACACATTTACAATGGAAAGCTTTGGAGAGATGATGAAGATGAAGGAAGACCTTAGAAGAAGCCTTAACTCCTTTACGGCCACATGAAATCACATAAGACATTATGTAAACCCAAGAGTTCGGGGTAAGTAGACATAAACCTATGTCATATTTATTGAAAAGGTTGAAGACGAACATGGAGGTTGGAAACCTAAGCCCTAGCTAGGTCAATAACTTCAGTATATACAAGGAAGTAGTCTTCTAGGGCATCTAAAATAGTATCCCCTTATTAGAGATTATCAGTTCAAATTATTTGTTATCAAAGATAAGATCACTACTCAACTTCTCCTAATTTATATTATCTACATATTCTTCTAAGATGACATCATCACCAGCCTTAGGATTAGTATAAGTTCCTTTCCTTTTCCTAGACTTAGAATTGGTTGCTTCTAAAGCGTTCCTCTTTCTACTAGGAATCTCTTTAGTCTCCTGTTGAGGTGCTTCCTGTGTAGCATCAGCGTCCTCCCTTCTCTCAACTTGAGAAGGAGGATCTTGCTAGTTTAGAAGATTAACATCTGAAACTTCGGATGCTGGAACTCTCAATGTGGCTTTGTCTTTAAAGGCAGTTTGTTACGTTCTCGCCATCATAACTTCCTACACAAGAAGAGAGGGAAGTAGGAGAGACCTCGAGAGTAAATGATCAGAAACAAAAGATGATTGAGTCCCAACAGAACAAGTAGTATAAGGGGAAGAAAGTAATTTAATAGAGTTCTCATTATTATTTGGGGAAGAAGAGGATGAAGAAGCCATTGAAAAGATTAAAAGGAAAATAAAGACGTAAAGAAGTAAAAGAAAAAACAAGAAATAAACTGAAGGAAGGGAAGAAAAAGAACTCAGGTAAATACCTAAAGAAATGGAAGGAAAGCTAGACTCTACTATTCAAGCAAGAAATCGCCACGTGAAGCCGCCGGAATTCGCATTGTTATGCCGCCGAAAATCGCCTAAAAGACCCAGTAGAGAGATTTCTTGGAAACTTCAAGAGAGAGAAAGTTTAAAATGATTGAAAATGACTGTTTCACAATCATTTTCAATCACCTCTATATATAGAGGAATTTGAATGGGTAAAAACGTAATTTACCCCCAAAAATTTGAAATTCCCCCCAAAAATCTTGGAAGGTAGTTGAAGTATTAACTCATTTATCATTATGATTGAAGTTTCACTGAAATAACTTACGGCAAGGGAATAGAAGTCAGTTGGGGCTTGGATTACGGATCCAAACACCCAACTAAGGAGCAAATAATGTGGCATGCCCTGTCATGCCACTTGTCAATTATATAGAGGACTACGTGTCCCACCTTTTAGGCAAATTGCCATGTCATATTTAGTCAAAAGACTACATAATCTAATAGATATTGCTACGTGTCACTCTTATATTAGGTCACGTGTTCAATATAAAGGCGAAAACTAGTTAAATTTTCATGGGCCAAAGGCCATACCTTTGAAAGCCCAACAAGGGCACATAAAAAACCCAAGACAAGACAATCATAGAAAGACTAGTGTCCCAATACCCTAGCGCACATTCCCTTTGTTTTGCCTATAAATACCCTAAAGCATAGCTTCGAAAGAGCATGAATTCGATAAATACATATACACACAACAAGCTCTTGAAGACACTGTCTCTCTACATTTTCTCTCTCTAATTTGTTTAGCATTAATCTTAATTAATTCAAACACTTTTTTACTTAAGCATCCAAGGGGGAAAAAACCCTACAAGGATTTTGTTCCCTTGTTTTGTAGGACATCCAGGAGTAGGAGTGGAAGAACTACAGCCCCAATAGCATCTAAGTGTAGTCGTCAAGAACCCCCATCACTATACAAGTAGGAAGCAAGGAAAATCAAAAGGTCAACTCCCTAATTCCTTGTGCTACACCACAAGTAGTAGAAGAACCAAGGCAACTTAGGGTCGTCATTTGCTTACATATTGCACGATCCTCATTCAAAACCTCATCATTTTCCATATTCATTTTACAAGAATGTGAAGTTTGTTTCCGAAATTTATGGAGTTTCTTAGGACGTGATAGGGTTTCCTTTTCTTTGGAGTTTGTCGTAAATCATTATTGCTACCACCTGTAATAAAACCAAACACAATGTGGCCTCTAGAAGATCTTTATTAGGGGATCGAGGTAATAGCATGAAGAATATCATTAATAGTATAAATGGCATGACATGAGTGTTTAATCATGGGATGTTTTAAATCACCATTAAGGTTAAAAGTTACCTTGTCATCCCCTACAGAGAGAGTTAGACTACCATTTTTCACATCGATAGCAGCAGTTGTAGTATGTAACAACGATCAACGAAGTATAATGGGTATGTGAGCATCATCATCCATGTCTAGTGCAATAAAGTTTACGTGGATAGAGATTTATCAATAAATTAGGGTCCTCAAAAATGTCCCTGCGAACTGATTTCTTTCTAACATTTTTACCGGAGCTGGATTCAATTCAAAATTTTGTGCTTCCATCTAAGGCATAAGGAACATGAATGGTAAATGTGTAGTTCTAGGGGTTGGGAATAATACCTCAAATTACGATGTGTAAGGTGTGCCATCCCTATAACCTGCACAAATACGATAACTACAAATGATTGTAAGTAGCTGCCTAAAAGAACGATCAGTTTTTTGAGTCTTAAAGAATAACAAAAAAGAAAGCCATTAAATCCGATTAGTAGAAATAAATAATTATCTTCCTGGAAACAGCGCCAAAATTTGAAAGTCTTATCACGTATCTCTCAAAAATAAACCTCATAACTCTAACTATGCATCTAGGGAAGTAGGGATCGAATCCTGCATGGAAGCACTGAATTTCTACTAATTGTAATCTTATGAAGGGCCTTTGAGATTATATTGGGTACGACCCAAAAACAACACTAAAATGGAAAATAAACATAAATTTACCAAATTAAACTAATCCTAAGACGACAGATCACTATGAACTGAGAACAAAACTGAACGAAAATCAATTAATAAAATCCATGACTCCTCTAAATTAGGGCACACTAATTCCCTTGAATCTAGAATTCCTCAAAACTCATCTAGCGACTCTTGCTCTTTAGTTTCATTTTACCTATTATCCCTGCGAGCTATTGTGGTAATCTAAACTCTCGGCATCAAACTCGACAATATCAAACATATAAGCAAACATGCGCACAATTAAATTGCAAGCATGATAAACCGAAAACAAGGATTTTCAGTACTGCATAACATAAACTAATCAACTACCAAACAATTTCATTGGGATCTTTCATGGATCCCCTATGTCGTAGAAAGGGAACTACTAACTCATAATCGACATAAAAACATCAACGATAAAATTAATGGAAAACATGATTAACAATAATAGAATAAGACTATGAATTAGTAACATAAACAAAAGAGAAGAGTCAAATAAAACCTATAAATTGATTAATTGAATAAATGTAAAATAACAAAAAGTTCTAAAGAGAGAGACTAAGGAAAACTAATCTAAATTAATTCTAAGTGTCATACAAAGACGTAGGATAGAAGCCTTATTTATAGAAATTGAAAAATAGGTCGGAAAAATCTAAAAAGGCCCAAAGTATCACCCACTATACTCAGGCCGGGGTTAGTGCCAAATTCCTTTACTTCCGAAACTCCCATATTTGCTTGTATGCTTCACAACTTGACATTAATACTTCCAAATGCTTCAAAACTAAGTCCTAAATTTCTCAAAGCTCCATAAACAAGGTCATGGCTCCTACAAAAATTCCAAACCTCTAAATATCACAAAATTGATACAAAGAACCAATTCCAACACTAATACCAAACAAACACAAGAAGCACTAAAAGAAAGCAATTATTAGTAGAATTGGCTCAAAAGAGCCACATTAGAGCAAAAAAAAAACAATAGGAAACGAAGATAAAATATAGATATGAAATGCACTTATAAAACCATTGTTAAGTAATTAATTCAAGTGCGATGGAGAATATCCTCGGATAGAGCTTAAAATTGACCTTCTTCAAGTCCATGAAATACTTGAGCTATTTGAGAAAGTTCATTGGATCATCGCAGACTTGGAATTTAGATAGATCATTTGCGTTGAAATTCTCGAGCATAGTGTCAACGAGAGCCTGATCAAGACTTAGTGGGTCATAATAAGCATTCCGTTCCATCGCCCTTTTGACAATCTTTTCAATTTCTAGGGAGGAAACCTTTTTCTTTTTGAATTTAAGCCACTTGAGTAGATAGAGCTCTGAAGGCCTGAATCATTTCTTCGAACTTAGTTAGGGTGTCATTGAGAGCCATGTTTCCTGCCATTGTGAGGAGACATAAGTAAAGTTGTATGATATATTATTTGGATTTAAAGGGGCACTTACAAAATCAAACAAGTGATTATGTGTTGCTATGGTAACTCCTTATGTTGTGTTTACTTAGTGAACAAAGATGGGAAATTCAAGTCGAATTACTTGTTAGTCGAATATGGCTGGTTACATGGATACTAAATAAAAATTGGGACAAGTTTCTTTTCAAGAGGGGGAGTGTGAAGTGAATACAAGGATGTCATACACATTCGGGCTATTGGTAATTTTGCCTAGGGGTTTTTTTTCCTATCGCGATTACGGAGCTTTTGATCATTTTAGGTTTTAAATTGCTTTTAAGTGTTTTTGTTTTCTGTTTTTCTAGTCATACTTGGTCTACAGTAATAGGGGATCACGTTCTTGAATGTTTCCTAATTAAAAGTTTCAATCTTAGTGGTTTCTTTAAGTTTGTAATGATAGTATGCCTGTTTCAAAGCTCTGCAGTTTTGTCCAACTTTGACGATTTTTCATTTAAAATTGTCTTTGATTTGGAGGAAGTATGAATATGTGTTGGATATCTTATTGAATATACTTTCAAAGAAAAATAATTCAAAAATCCAAAATAATTCAGAAAATATTATTTTAGCCCGATTTTTGTTCGCCACTCAAACTGGAAATCAGTCTTTAGTTAGAATTGTTTACTTGTAATACAAGTATGTTTAGGATTTTTATGGGATGTATTTTAGTAATTTATTTTTTTTAATATTCTTATATTAGTCCTAAGGGAAAGTGTTGTTTGCCTCTAAATATCCTTTGTTTCATTAATAAAATTAGATTGAGTAGAGATTTGAATAAACATTTTTTGTTTTGTTTTTATTGTTTTGGGTCTGAGAGTTGGCGCTTAGGCTTTATACTCTTGTGAGGATAATTTAGGAATTGAGGGTGTTTGCTTTAATCAATTGATAAAATTATTCAATCTAAAATCGTTTCTTGGTGCTTTGGCTTAGAGAAATTAATACTAGTTTCTGTCTTTATTGTGAGTTGCGGTGTCATTACCAAAATTCACCTCAATAGTGAGTGAGGAACGATCTGCAGGGAGCTTTCTTTTTCGAACATGAACACGATTTGGGCAGTCACTTCTAATTAACCTAGTACTACTTGTTCTAAACAAACATGTAGGTGTCGTTACTTCCAATGGAGAACGGTCTATCCTGGATGGTGTAGCAAAGCCTTAATTTAACCTGTGAATAAATTTTTAAAATCACTTGCTTTTGTACTTGTACAATAATGCATTACATAATCATGGTTACTCCTCATCCTAAATGAATATATGATGCAATGTACCTTATCATGCATCCTTTTGAATTGTCTTTATACTATAAGGATGTTAAGTGTATTTATACAAGTACGATAGATGCAACCTAGGGGAATCTACATGGACCATGAGACTTGACTCTAAAGGAGGAATCATGGTCTACATGTGACTCATTAAATGGACTCTAATATGCTGAAGGTTTAGAAAAGTTTTGATTCCACATAATAGCAACACATATATATATATATGAAAACAGTTCAAGCAGCACATCCTAAGCATAATTTATCACCACCTAACAAAGGTTCTACATTCTGCTAAAGGTCGGTTTTTTCAGTTTGTCCAGTGTACTAGATGGCTAAGGATAGACCGTCCTCAACACACCACAACAAACGTGATGATTAGAGTATAGTTGTAACACCCCGATAATTCTCTCTCTTTTCCTAGATATATTTTATATAAATCATAGAGAATTATTGACGTGTCACCGCCACGTGTTAAAATATTAAGGCTTAATCAAAAATTGCATCGGAAAACCAATAGTAAAAACTTAAAAAGTTGGAACCATGCAAGGCCTTATTAAAACCAAATTAATATTTCGAAAAAGAATTAGATACATGTTTAGAAGTCACATTAAATACAAATAAATAAAAATTGTCAAACGCTCCACTCATTCCCATGCATCATGACACAATTCACTTAAACCAACTCACTTAGATACCTATGACAAAACTGCTCCCCAATTATTATTTGGATCATCACATGGTCATAGAACAAGAGACGCACAAAGCACGTAATCAACAAAGCTGAGTACAACATAAACGAATAATACATACCATAATACTAACAACAACATTTATATGAAATAATATTAAATCAAGAATAATATATACTCCAAAAACATTCAATTAAGTCAATTACTGATTGACACGACTCTTAGTTTAAACTAATTTAATAATTGGATTAACAATAGACAAGGTTGTCCAACCCATGTTCTCCATTGGAACATCGATAAATAAATAAAACCCCATGTTCCCATAAAAAGGAAACATCAATAGACAAAGATGGCAAACGGGCATGACTCCATCACCATAGATAGTATGAGATCTCAATTAACCCCTTTAATAATTGTAAAAACGATACTTTATAAATAGAGACACATAGATCAGTCAGTCTCCAAAAAAGGAACACGGCTAATACCCCATGGACTCCAACCCCTGATTGTCATTACTTCTGGGGTGCATAAATCTAGAGTTTTATTGCTCATCCGTCTTTCGCTTTACGTGATTAATAGGTTATGTGTTTAACTCGTTACCAATAACATCACATAGCAAACAATATGCATCAATTCCTTTTAATTTTTCGTTTAGAGTGAGCACCAAAACACACTACAACCATTAATTGTTTTTAAACCAACACCTGTTGACTTGAGTCAACTAACCTCGTCATTAAGATTTATAAACCTACTCAATACTCAATTCAAACAAATATGACATGATAGAGTAATAATATAGCCATTGTGAAACAATATATATTTCACCTATCTTTCATTCATTTACTCCCTGCATGTTAGTACATAAATAATAACACTACACGTTATGAAACTGAACGTAAAATTAACCATCACATGAATCAAACAAAACTAGCTTACCATGCATTATAACCGATGTATAGCAACGAACCGACTACTATACAGTTTGTCCAAGGGCTTTCCATAACATGATACTATGTTTTAAGTCCTAAACATGCTCGTAGAAGTAAGTTTCTTATATACCCCTCGTATGTACCTTGAGAAATAGAATAAGCTTGCCACTTTTCTTAACTAAAACCAACGAAACATAAATTTTCTCCTGCAAAGATATAGAAATCAATTAATAATGAAACCTAAACAAAAGTTACATCAACTATAAATCGTTAGTTAAAAGGTTTTCAAATTTTCGAAACAATTTAACACCGAACATGTTCATTTCTAAAAATTTTCCTATATTATTTAAATTTTATAATTATTTTAATACTCATGAAAATCATCAAACACTTATACCATAAACTATTAATTTCAGGTCACAAAATACCGAAAAATTGTCTGTTTTGCCATAAAATTCTATTTGCAAAATAAGTATATAAACATGGTGATAAAAGTGAACAGAGAGGTCTAGAATAATATTTGGTAAATTTTAAACATAATTTACATTAGTTAATCAAATCCGAAAATAATAATTAAAACCTAAAAGTTTTGTTTAAAACAAAAAATTGCCAAAAACTCATAATTAGGCTTCAAATTTGATGGCAAGAGGGTGATTGATCTCACCTACAAGAGTGGTAAGTCTTTTTGAGAATGTCGTTTCCACCATAAAAACACTATTTATTTGTTAAAATCCGATGAGTTTGAAATCAGACACCAATTCAAAAGTAATTACTTGAATTTTATCGAAAATTTCGCAAACTTAAACCCAATTATCTTAATTATAAAAGCATGAATATAAAATATAAAACATCATGATTCAATCATCGAGAATTTAATTCGTGAATTAGGGCTTCCATAACAAACAATTAAAATAAAACAAAAGGAAAGAATCAACAAACCTTGTAATTTTCCTATAGTAAAAGACAAGAGAAAGTATCTTTTTTTTGTTTGCTTGGGGTTTTGCAATGTCACTTGAAAAGAGGACAGGGTGAACTTTTTTTAATCTATATAATGTATGCTGGGTTTTGGGCTTAATTTGAAACTTGGTAGGATTAATTTTATAATTATTGGGAAATCGATTTTCCTAATTACTTTCAGAATGCCTAAAACAAACCATAAAAATACATGAAGTGTAATCAAAAATTATATTTTTTTCATATTAAAACAACAATTTGATCACAATTTATATTTTATAAAATGTAATTAAAATGGTAATGCAAATATTATGAAAACAAAAACAATTTAACTATATTTATAAAAATTTACAAATGAAACATAATTACAAAGTCCGTAAAATATTGGGGGATTACAATGGTCGCCCATCTGCGGAACCTTGGGCACAGCGTCCGCACGCCAATAGGTAGGATGAGTTTTCACAGTACATCAATAGGCCACTGAGAAGGGCGCACAACCTTTCGGCATGAAAAAACCCTTGGGGTTAGTCTCTAGTGTGAAATCCGTTCATGGAGACGTGTCCTAAAGCGAAACCCTCTTTCAAGTACATGGCAATGCATGCATTTATGCATATCAAATATAGTTAATATCAGAATGATGAGCATTACGAGATTTTTCAAGTTTCATCCTTTAGTCCTTGGGGAAATCTACAAAGTAAATCTCAAGTGAAGTTGCCAAATTGTGGACAACAGATGTCCAATGCATTCATTGTTGTGTTCTTTAGATCGTGGGAAGGGTTTCGTGTAGGGTGAGTATGCAGCTTGGCTTGGAGCGAAATTCAAGTAAAGGCCAACAACCGCCCTCCTTGGAGTCTAAACAGGCCCTAATAGCCAACAACCTCGAACTTGCGGCTGCGGAAGTGGTTTTCCAACGGCTAAGTCCTGCACTAAATTCATGTGATCTCGGGGACGAGGGCAAGGACAAACATTGTGCAAGTCCCCCACATCATCATAATACCAAGTAACGTTTTTGTGCCATAGAGATTGAAATTTTTAGAAGAAAAATGTGGAAAAATTATAGAAAAAGTATAGAAAATTGTAGGAAAAAAAGGAAAAATAATTCAAATGATTTTTTACGTATTTTTGGGTTTTTTTCTAGATTTTTACGGGGTATTTTTTGGATTTTTCAGTAATCTCGGGCGGTATTCTTATATACTTCTCCAAAATTGGAATAGTAAGCAATCGGACGTAAGATAAGTTTATCATCAGTCTAAGGACAGGGACAAATGTAGTCGTATACAAGTAGATGTGAGTTTGTTTATTTTTCTTTATTTACTAATTTGTTAGGTGAGAATTGATCCAATTAAGAAATAAGAATAAAGTTGATCAAAACTTTGAAAATGGTCAACTTATATGACTACAAAATCTACATTTTACCTTATCTAGTAGCATAAACTAAATTGGACATCAAAATGGAAAAATTGAGTAAAACTTTGGATTATAGTTGAATAACTCAAAGTTAAAATCAAATATTGAAAAGAGGAAACCGCTACAAGATTATTAGATTAATTTTATCAAATAGTTAGTACTTGATAATGGGTTGACCATCTATTTTTGCTCTATATCCTAGTCATTTGATACATTTAAGTTATTGTATGGCGTTTTTCAAATAACAAAAGAAAAAATTAAAATGAATGATAGATTGCAATCATCAAGTGATAACTTAAGTTATTAGCAATTACGTACAACTTCTCACTAAAAAACAAAAAAAAATAATAATAACTCCATTGTGTTGTGTAACATATTGTTTAAGGCGTATATACTATATAAAGTATATAAGCGTATAACTCTGTGCAGTGCATTATGCATGGCTTAACGTCTTATCGAATTCTGAGACAATTTTTACTGAATATCAGAAAATGTGACCTAACACTTGTTGAAACATGTTTGGAAACACTTGTTGAAACTTGTAATTGAAGTGAAATAAGTGTTTATACATACTCTCCATTCCAACATATTGGGTCAGGAAGCAACTTACAATCTCAACGCCTATTTTTTGACGTGCTTACACATACTCCCTTCATTTTAAATTATTTTTTACGTTCCCTTTCACATTTTCCAATAAATAATATCAAAAAAAAAAAAACCTCAAGTTATAGATATGAAAAAATTACCAAAATTATATATATGGAAAGTAGACAACAAGTCAAATCTACTGAGGGAGTATAAAAACTATATATGTGACCATATTTGTCGTTACATTTAAAACGTAAAAATAAGTCAAAGTTATACGGTAAATACTGATAAATAGTGTCAAAAACCCAAATATATTGTAGCATGTAAAAAGATACTAAGGGGGAATATTTAAAAACACATGTACGATCTCTTTAATGTTATAAGGTATATACAGAAGGGATCCATTGAAAACAATAAATTTGTTGAAAATCGTGGCAACACAAAAAAATGGATACATGTATAGTAAGGTTTATAAGGGTATATTTTATGATCGAAGGGCATGCATGCTTTTACAATCAGAGTTTCTAGTTTTTGCTAAAATGTCGTTAATAAACTCGTGCACCCATTCGAACTTCACATGTTTCGGTTTCTATTGTAAAAACGATTTTCACATGATTTTCTTGCTATATATATTGTTCATCAATGAAACACTAACACTTATCGCATGTAAAAACATGTAAAATGGGGTATATATGAAAGTTTTTTTAAAAAAAAAAAAAGCAAAAGGTAAAATTAAAGAAAAAAAAAGTAAAATTAATCCATTAATGAAAGAGTTATACCACATCTATAATAATAATAATCAAGAGTAACAAATACATTACAATGGTGGTGGTGGTGGACAATAAAATTCAAAATTTGCAAAAGTATGGTAGATTTGTAGTACATCTCACAATTTGTAATATCATTTTACACATCGTTGTTTGATATAACCTTCAACAAGAGAGACTTTTGATATGTTTTAGTACTTTATATATAAATTGGATCTTAACTTTTTTTTAGCATGAATATTGGATTTTAATTTTGCACTACTACCTTTGCACAAACTATTAATTGGTCTATTAGAAAAAATAAAAAAATAAAAAAAATTACAAGATTGCATGAAAATTACAAGGAATAAAAATCCTCCCTATAATACACTAGTACAAAAATCCACTTTTGCTGCGGTTTCTTTAAGGGTATTTGCTGCGGTTTTTAACCGCAGCACTTGGAGCAGCAGCAATAAACTAGCTTATTATTTGTTGCGGTTGTAGTCAAAACCGCAGCAAAAAGGGGGCAAAAATTGGTGGGAAATCCCACTATTTACTGCGGTTCTTTGTAAAACCGCCGCAAATAGTTGGATTTCCCACCAAAAAAAAGCTTTATTTGCTGCGGTTTTCTAGAAAACCGCAGCAAATAACCACCCAAAAAAATAAAAAATAAAAAATAAAATTTTTTTTGCTTTTTAATGCTAAATTGTAGCCAGAATGTTTGTATATGCACAATAGTTGTAATAACAACATTACAGCAGCATTAGAATAATAACATCAATTTCAAATACAATTATATTACAAAAAACACTTCAAAGAGCAATATAACAGCAACATCTCAACAGTGGCAGCAACAGAAGTGTGGAGAGCACCTATTAACAATTAAGCATCAGTGAAAGAACCGCAAAAAAAGATAAAGGACTACTGCAAATAGTAAAGATAGGATGATTGGAAACTCGTTTAATAGTGGCAAATCAAGATAAAGATAGCATGAAGCTGACGAAGAACACACCCTTACAAAGCTAAACATAAAGCACCAAGAAAACAAAACCATACCAAACACAAATGTGAGGATTGCATCCACATAGATGATAGTGTGTGGCTTAACCTAATGGACTCTATTATACCATCATCAAATTCAGATTGGAAAGTTATTGTGGCTCTAACTGGAAACAAAGGCCTTAACTTATAAAAGTATAACTATTGCATAGGAAGTGCAGTTATGAGTCCTGTACTCCTGTGTCCTTATACTAAAAGGAGGGCAAAAAAAAATTTTTTTTTGAGCAAAGAATAAATACTGAGACTGGAGTGGAAGTTTTATATCAATGAACCATTTCATGCATCAAATTAATGGTTAACAAACTATACATCAAGCTACATGGAAAAAATCATTGAAAAGAATGCTTTACAAATGATGAAAGCAGCAGACTAACCATCAACAAGACTTTGAATATAACATATAGCTGAATCAATCAATCCATCTGAGTGACAAACAAAGCCACTCATCAATGCAACCTACAAAAAAATAAAACAAATCACCAAAATAGCATCGTGTAAGAAACCAAGTCTATGAGGCAAAACCATTAAAGCATTATACCTCAGCGGTTTCAAGATATAGCAACAACTGCTTTACAGGACTCATAATACAAGGAATTGTAGCCTCAGAAAATGCTACACATGATTTGCGAAAAGCGACAAGTTGTTTGGAATCTTTTAAAGCCTTCACCAGTAAGCAGTTTGCATGATGAACGAGAGTTTCCTACATAAATGGGAGGGAATAGAGTATCAGTTAAAAGCCTATAAATAAAGAGAGTAACTGATAATATCTAAAGGTTTTCCATACATATTATCATATCCTTACAATATAATAGGTCATATTTTACTTTAATAATGGTCTAGGTATACTAGCTTTGTGTACGAACTTATTGTGTCAAACTGTGTATTAAGCCGCATCGTGAAATTATCATATTAGATATTTCTTTGGTTCTACACAAATTCTCCAGAGATAAAGCTTTGTTATTAGCAAAGAAACTCTGCATAGCAGACCCTTGATCTCAATTTACATAAGCTAGGTACATGAGACTGGAACATTTTATATATAGTACACCGTATTCAAAAGATTAACATAGTTACTAATTCATCATATATCTCTCTTGGGAAGTTGACAGATGAAACTTAACCATAACAATGAATTAAACAACGTTTTTTTATGCAACCAAAATTATTTCAGAGTCCAATACTCAATAACAGTAGGAAATTCTTGTAATGGATGATGAGTCATGAATTAGAGCAGTGAAACAAATTGGAAGTTCATGTTTCCTTCTTTTCGATCTCACTTCTAAATCACTGACAAACAATGCTGATTTTATATATCAAGGAGGTGAGAACATAAGCAAAGGGAAGAACAATTTACAACTAATCATGACATTATTTCGCTCAACTAAGTGGTATGCCTGCTCAAAGGTACAAACCTTCATTTCATCTGCATTAGCAAAAGTAGCACGGAAATCAATCAAAAATGTCAGGTGACGCTCCCATTCTGTCCCAAAATCAACCTGTTCAACAGTAACAGTTAACATCATTCTCAATCTAAATGCTAGCAAATGATGGTGAAAAGCTTCATAATTCACATTACAACTTTTAACAAGGGAGGGGGTTTGATATTGTATTACTATGAATGCATTATTGATTACCATGTGCACAAAACGAGAGAGTAAACGCTGTAAAGGTTGATTATCACTGTCCAACATGTTTGAGGAATCTTTGCCATCATGCAAACCCAGAGCAACTTCAAAAAGGAAATGTATAGTAGTAGGCCATCTGATATAGCCATTCCTGCAAAATAAGTATACTTGGAAATGAAAATTGGCTGCAATTAATTTTGATAGGCTATGCATAAATATTAAAGGTAACATATTCACCATACAGATAGGCAATGCATCAGGCTGTCAGTTTCCTAGTCAACAACACAAACATGAACGTTACTAACAGACTAACAGCATATATCCAATAAATTATAAACTCGATCTCGGAACTTGTTAGTTGTTTGGACAGCAAATGACGACTTTTTTAGCTCTTGATAAAATTCAATAATCATTCTACTTTGACAGCATACCATGTAGAGATAACTAAACTAAAAACTACATTTTCTTATGATGCATATCCAACTCAACTGATCTACAAACGGATGACATGCTCAGGCAATTTATTTATTTCAAATCCGAGTGTGGTAAGAAAATCATAGTTATCAAAGTGTCATATTACCTCTGTAAGTTGTACATTTTATGCTTTCAAACAAGTCACTACAAATTTCTTGCTAGAAATTTATTTCAGAAACAGTCACTGATAGTTACTCTTATCACCTACCCCAGTACTTACAACAGATGTAATGTTGTACAAACCTTCATTTCATCTGCATTAGCAAAAGTAGCACGGAAATCAATCAAAAATGTCAGGTGACGCTCCCATTCTGTCCCAAAATCAACCTGTTCAACAGTACAGTTAACATGATTCTCAATAATAAAGCTAAATTAGAGCAACAAACAATCAATTGCACAAATCACAATCAAACCAAACCCACAACCCAAAAACCCAAACCACGAACCTAAAACCAATACCCAGGACCCAGAAACCCTAACCCAAACACTAACCCACGAACCAACACCAATACCAAAAGCTAAACCAAAACCCTAAGCCACGAACCAAACCAAAACCCTAACCCACGAACCAACATCGCAAACCCAAACTCACAACCAAACTCCAAATCGAAAACATAAAACCCTAAATCCCAACCCGAAAACACAAAACCAAAAACAAATGAATCACCAAAAACCCTAAAAACCCATATTCAATTTCAAATCTAACAAAATTAAAACCAAATAAGACGGGGAAGGGTGAGGGTGAGGGTGAGGGAAAGAATGAGAGTGAGAGTGGAAGACGAGAGATCGCCTTCGGTGAGGAGCTTTTCAAGGACGAGAGAGGAGCAAAATAGAGAGAGATTGAGAGAAAGATAGTGGGTGAGAGTGAGAATGAGAGTGATAGTGGAAGACGGGGAAGGGTGAGGGTGAGAATGAGAGTGATAGTGGAAGACGGAGCAAATGTCAAAGAACCGCAGCAAATGTGGCGCAGCAAAATCCATTTTTTCTACTAGTGATAATAATTATAAGCTAAGACTACTCTCTCTGTTTTAAAATGTTTGTTACCAAATCCATTTCAGGTGTTTCTATAAGTTTGTTACACATTTAGAATCTTTTTATTTATATAACGACTTCTCGTTGGTTTTTAATGCATTTCATTCATTATTTTGAGGTCATGGTCAAATTTTACTAATTTGTGATTGGTTGAAATAAACAAAAATATTACTTAAATTACCATGATGTTATAGAAAATAGGGTTTAATAGAGAGTTTTTGTGGGAGAGAATAAACCTGCCTTCTTATTCAGTACCAAAGTATATATATATATATATATATACATACAAGCATTAAGGGTTTCCTGTAGAGTAAACCCTAGTATCCAGAATGTTCTAGATTATACCTAAGTGGTATAATGGACATCCACTAAATAACAATATTTTATAACACTCCCCCTTGGATGTCCATTATAAAGCAAATATACATCATTTTATAATGCGCATGTGCAATGCTGCCTCATTAAAAACCTTAACAGGAAAACCCAGTGGAAAAAACCATAGCTAAGGGAAAAAGAGTACAGCGCGCATTGACTCCCCCTCATGATATCATCCGTTGAGATCCTTGAGATGACGCAACCCGATTTGATGAACTAATTTCTTGAATGTAGCAGTAGGAAGCGCCTTGGTAAATAAATCTACTAAATTATCGCTTGAACGAATCTGGTGGACACTAATCTCACCATTCTTCTGAAGGTCATGGGTGAAGAAAAACTTTGGCGAAATATGCTTCGTCCTGTCACCTTTAATGTACCCTTCCTTGAGTTGTGCAATACAGGCTGCATTGTCTTCATATAATGTAGTCGGAGCTTGTTTTCCACATAAACGACCACAATCTTCTTGTATGTGCTGAATTAGAGACCTTAGCCATACACATTCTCGACTAGCCTCATGAATTGCTAAAATTTCTACATGATTAGAAGAAGTAGCAGCAATGGTTTGTTTCATGAAACGCCAAGAGATTGCGGTATCACCATATGTAAATACATATCCAGTTTGTGATCGAGCAACATGAGGATCTGATAAATACCCTGCATCTGCAAAACCAACTAATTCTTCTTTGGAGGTGTTAGAAAAGAACAAACCTTTATCTTTCGTACCTTGTAGATAGCGAAATATATGCTTAACCCCATTCCAATGCCTTCGGGTAGGACATGAGCTAAACCTTGCTAATAGATTGATAGAGAATGATATGTCGGGTCTTGTGTGACTAGCAAGGTACATCAATGCTCCTATTGCACTTAGATATGGTACTTCAGGACCAAGAATCTCTTCATCATTTTCCCGAGGGCGAAAAGGATCTTTATCAACATCTAGTGATCTTACAACCATTGGGCTAGTTAACGGATGTGCTTTATCCATATAAAATCTTCTGAGCACCTTCTCTGTGTATGTAGTTTGATGCACAAGGATTCCTTCTTTTAGGTGCTCAATTTGTAGCCCTAAACAAAATTTTGTCTTACCAAGATCTTTCATTTCAAACTCTTTTTTCAAGTATTCCACTGTTATTGGAATCTCTTCTGGAGTTCCAATGATATTCAAATCATCAACATAGACAGCAATAATCACAAAACCTGACCCGAATTTCTTTATGAAAATACAAGGGCTAATAGGGTCATTTTTATAATTTTCTTTCAACAAATATTCACTAAGGCGATTGTACCACATACGCCCTGATTGTTTCAATCCATAAAGGGATCTATTTAACTTAATACAATGTTGTTCTCGAGAACGCGAACCAGTTGCTTCAGGCAACTTGAAACCTTCCGGGAGTTTCATGTATATATCACTATCAAGTGGGCCGTATAAGTAAGCTGTTACAACATCCATTAGTCGTAAATCAAGTCCATGTCTTACTGCCAGACTAATTAAGAATCTGAAAGTAGTTGCATCCACCACAGGAGAATATGTCTCCTCAAAATCAATACCAGGTCTTTGTGAGAATCCTTGTGCAACTAAACGTGCTTTGTGTCTCACAAGTTCAACCTTTTCATTTCTTTTCTGCACAAAGACCCATTAATATCCCAATGGTTTTACACCTTCGGGTATACGAACTACTGGCCCAAATACTTCTCTCTTTGCAAGTGATTTCAATTCTGCATCAATTGCTTCTTTCCATTTTGGCCAATCATCTCTTTTCCTACATTCTTCAATGGACTTAGGCTCATGATCCTCTTTTTCATTCATAACATCAAGTGCTACATTATATGCAAAAACATCATCGACGTCGATTTCATTTCGGTTCCAAGTTATTCTAGACATGACATAATCTGTTGAGATCTCTTCATTTTCAGGTACCTGAGGTTCTTCTAGAACACTATCATTTGTCATGTCTATGGTCTCTTCTGGAGATCCTTCATTTATTGCTTCCTCAATCTGGCCATTACTTATCATTGCTCCTTTTCTTTTCCGAGGATTCTTATCTTTGGAACCTACTGGTCTACCACGCTTCAGGCGTGCCTTAGACTCATGAGATTGTCCTTCAGGGACATCAATCTTGATAGGAGCATTTACAGCTGGTATATGTGACTTAGTTACTCTATGTAGGTCAGTAAATGCGTCTGGCAATTGATTTGCTAAGCTTTGTAAATTAATTATCTTAAGAACTTTCAATTCACATTGTTTAGTGCGAGGATCAAGGTTATTTAATGATGATTCATTCCAACTAATTTCACTTTCCAGCTGCTTGTTCTCTCCCCCTAATGCTGGGAAAACCAACTCGTTAAAGTGACAATCTGCAAAACGAGCAGTAAATAGATCACCTGTTAATGGCTCTAGGTATCTAATTATTGATGGGGATTCAAACCCGACATATATGCCCAGCCTCCTTTGAGGACCCATCTTAGAGCGTTGTGGTGGAGCAATTGGAACATACACAGCACATCCAAAAGTTCTTAGATGGGAAATATCTGGTTCCTGACCACAAACCAATTGTGATGGGGAGAACTTATGTTTACTGGTTGGCCTGATGCGAATTAGTGCTGCAGCATGTAAAATAGCATGTCCCCAAGTAGAAATCGGTAGATCCGACTTCATAAGTAATGGTCTAGCAATCAACTGAAGACGTTTAATTAGTGATTCTGCAAGACCATTTTGTGTATGAACATGTGCTACAGGATGTTCAACATTTATTCCAATAGCCATACAATAATCATTAAAAGCCTTTGAAGTAAATTCACCAGCATTATCCAGACGTATATTCTTAATAGGAAAATCTGGAAATTGTGCTCGTAATCTTATCAATTGAGCAAGTAACCTCGCAAACGCCAGGTTGCGGGTTGATAGTAAGGACACATGTGACCATCTAGTCGATGCATCGATTAAAACCATAAAATATCTAAATGGTCCACATGGTGGATGTATTGGTCCACATATGTCTCCTTGTATACGTTCAAGGAAAGAAATAGATTCATAATTTATTTTCGCTGATGATGGCCGAATGATCAACTTACCTTGGGAGCAAGCAGCACAAGAATAATCATTTTGAAGAATCTGCTGGCTCTTCAAAGAATGTCCATGTGAATTTTCAATTATTTTTCGCATCATTGATGAACCGGGATGGCCTAACCGGTCATACTAAACTATAAAGCTATCTGTAAAATTCTGGTTTACAATAGCATATGTCTCAATAACATTAATCTTTGTGTAGTACAAGCCAGTGGAGAGTGCAGATAATCTCTCCAAAACCTGCTTAGTGCCTTGGGTTATACTCGTAATTTGAAGGAATTCATTATTTCCTTCACTTATTGTCTCAATATGGTATCCGTTTTGACGGATATCTTTAAAACTCAATAAATTTCTTTGAGACTTAGGGGAGTACAAAGCATCAACAATTTCGAATTTTGTTCCCATAGGCATCAATATAGTTGCTCTTCCGGAGCCTTCAATAATGTTTGCACTACCGGATATAGTATTCACACTTATATTATTCATCATCAATTGAGAAAAATATCTCTTATTTTTAAGTATTGTATGAGTAGTTGCACTATCAGCTAGACATATTTCTTCACCATTTATTGTTAATTGAGCTTGGAGAGCATTCATGTTCTTCAAATAAAATAATAGAAAGTAAATAACATATCCTAAAATATCCAAATATTCAAAGTAACTAAAATAAGATTAAAGTAACAAAGTCTTAAAGCACAAAACAAACTATTAAACTATCAAGTTCATGCATAAAATAACAAAGCCAAAGTAAATAACATAAATTATTCTACCTAAATTATGAATGTAAACTACTAAATCTTTATTTGTTAATAGACATAATTATTATTGACTTAATTATTCCCTTCAGGGGTGGTGAAGAAATCTGCAACCTCCAGGTGTGTTGTATCACCATTATCAAAATCACCTTCGCCATCTTCGTATACCAAGTTAGTCTCCACTTTCTTTCCTTTCTTTTTCAGAGACTGCTGATAAAGGTCAACAAGATGCTTTGGTGTACGACATATACGAGACCAGTGGCCCTTTCCTCCGCAACAGTAGCACATAGTCTCACTTTTAGCCTTCTCATGCTTTTTACTACCGTCCTCATTGTCCCACTTCCGGCGAGAATATGAGTTTTTGAAATGACCACCTCTACCTCTATAATATCCACAACCTCTTTTGCGGCCATGACTTCCTCCACGACCTCGACCACTGCTGCTGGCAGGGCCTCTATTGTTAATTCGTATCCCATTGTGGGATGCAGCATTCACTTCAGGGAATGCAGTAGAGCCAGTTGGCCGTGATTCATGAATTTTCAATAAAAGCTCATCATTTTGTTCAGCCACTAGAAGACAAGATATCAATTCAGAATATTTTTTAAAACCCTTTTCACGATATTGTTTACTCAATAAGATCAGAGATTATCCTTGTGAAAAGTGGTATATGTCTTTTCCAACATATCCTCATCAGTTATTTTTTCTCCACATAATTTCAGTTTAGAAGTGATTCTAAACATGGCTGAGTTATACTCACTTACTGATTTAAAATCTTGTAATCTTAAATTAAGCCATTCATAACGAGCTTGAGGGAGGATAACGTTTTTCTGGTGGTCGTACCTTTCCTTTAAATTATTCCAAAGCACCATTGGGTCTTTCACAGTTAAATATTCAGTCATAAGGGCCTCATGAAGGTGATGGCGAAGGAATATCATAGCTTTAGCTTTGTCTTGACTATTTTCTTGATTTCCTGCTTTGATAGTTTTTCCAAGACCTTTTGCATCTAGATGAATTTCAGCATCCAATACCCAAGACAAATAATTCTTTCCAGTAATATCAAGGGCCGCAAATTCAAGTTTTGTTAAGTTTGACATGATTCACTATATTAAAACTATATTACAAATTAGAAACTAATAGGTAGTATATATATATATATACACGAAAGTGTTGAAGAAAATTAAGTTAGTCACAATAGGATTAACAAAATTAATCAATCTCATTGACAAGTTCATTCACAGCTTTAAGGGATTTAAAATATGTCGTATAATGCAGTAGGACTGTATTGTCATGAGCAATGGGTTATATAAGTTTTGCTTTTACTGTAATACCACGTATGTGAAAGAAATTGCATACTCCTATCTTTATCTTTATGTTTATTGGTGGGTTCTTATTACTAATTTAGTCTATTAATACAACTATTAACTAACATTTATTTATTTTTATTTTTTTAATTAATTTTGAAAGCATCATATTATTACAATGTAGTAGGAATGTATTGTCTAAGACACCAAAAAACCTCAACTGAAGTGATGGCATAAATAATGTCATAAATCATAATTTTAGGAATAAGCATTCGACACCATAAATCTCTGCCATTGCCAAGAAAGGATAGCATTGTTTTAAACAGTAGCAAACTCATAACCACCTATCCAATTTATTAGAGAAGCAAACTCATAACCACCTAACGAAATTATTAGAGAAACCGTTTCGGCAAGCATGTAGAGTCAACTCCCAAAAGCATCCATTATAATGACAAGAACATTTGTGAAAATCACAGTAGAAATAACAACATTCCGGAATTCACTCAATCCTATGGTTCCATGGTCAGTTCGAGATCAGTAATTGCAGAAAATATTAAAAAACAAATATTATCAACAGTCAAGTATCCTCAATCTGGTTCAATAGTCATTTACATAATCGCAGGAAAAAAAAATTAAGAACAAATATTATCAGCAATCAATTAATAATAATAATTATGCGAAAAATTGCAAAATCGATTCTCAAAATCACAAAGTTTAAGCAATTAATAAAACTATAAAGCGAAATCAATTTGAACGTAAATAAACAACAATCTACAAACGAAATTAAACCATGAAATCACAAGTAGTATAAACCAGGTGGCAAAAACAGACCATTCCCACAAGTAACAGGGGTTTGCTCTCGTTGTAGAGATCAAATTGAATAGAAGCGTAAATATGGCAAATATAAACCCTTAGTTGAACCTGCTAAAAGTCAAAAGTGTACTAAGAGGGCTGTTCGTCAAGCTTACCTTAACATATGCCCTGGTTGTGTAATTTGCTTTCTCTGAAGTATTGAAAAAACTCTTTCCAATCACCTTGTGTCAAGCCTGCATACACTATAAGGCCTAGTTCTACTGCAGTCAATAACTTTTGGTGAGCTTGGTTCGACCAAATAACTTCAATCAGAGACTCGTGCTGATAACGTGTTATAGAAAATAGGGTTTAATAGAGAGTATTTGTGGGAGANTATATATATATATATATATATATATATATACAAGCATTAAGGGTTTCCCTTCCAGATTATACCTAAGGGGTATAATGGACATCCACAAAATAACAATATTTTATAACACATGAGTATTAATTAACATATTAAAATCTTTTTTTTCCTATCAAATTAATATATATTAACCTCATTAACGTAACTCTTAATATTTGTGCAGATTCCAAATGTAATGATTATTGTGAAACAGAAGGAGTAGTATATTACATAAGAATTAATGTAATACTTCGTATGATTACTTTGTAAATTTTAATGTTCTTACAAAAAAATTTGTATAGCACAAGACTTTGAAAAGACGGTATTGATCAATTGAACAAACACGGATTTATAGGTTATAATCCAACAAAGAGCAATAAACTAAATTAGCTACATGCAATTAAATTAGTTCTGTCCCTCTAATGTTATTTTTTTTTTTTTCCGATGACACCCTCTAATGTTATTATTAATATTTTAGGAACGTGATTTCATGTAATATTGTTCAAATTTACTATTATTATACGAGAACTAATATTATTATTTTATATATTACTTTTTAATTATATTAAAAAAAAATAAGTAGTTGACGCATTTTTTGTATCAAATAATTTCATAATCTTGTATTCTCACCGACTTTTATTAGTATTTATTTAGATTATTTTAGTTTAGTAACGTACTTTCATCATTTTGATGTCAATTTTGTCCAAATTCTCTAATATTGCATAAGATCTCGATCAATAGCGTCATTATATATAATTTTATAATTATACAGGATCTCAATATTTTATGAGATTTGATCTTTAAATTATATAACTCTTGCATGTGATAGATCTTATGAGTTTAATTTTATCATCATTATATGAGGATCTAAATATTTCAAGTGTTTTATTATTGCAAGGGATATCGAAATTTTAAAGTTGTTTACTATTACACAGGATTTTAACAGTTCTAATATAAAACTATTGCAAAATACTACTCCCTCCGTTCCCTATTTTCCTTATCCGTCACTATTCACCTCTTCATTATGGTATATGATATAATAATAGTAGTGGGGTCAAATTGGGGTAATAATTGATGAAAGAGAAACAATTTGCAACTAAACAAGTGGGTGATGTGTGGGGTTCATCTTAATAAAAAAAATATTATAAATCTAATAAATCTAATTGGTAAAGAAAAATATGGAATATCATAAAACGAAATATGTAAAGAAAAATAGGAAACAGAGGGAGTAATAGTTAACAGAAATTACTAGTATTGAACATGATCACAATGCAATAATGATAATTATAGCAAATATTTCATTTAAAAGTGCATAAAATCTCATATTTATTAATTAGAACCACTTTGATTATATTGTATTTCACTAATTTAAATGAGCTAATATTGATATTTTTGATGATTTTAGTAGATATTGATTTTTGTAGTACAATAAAAATATTTTGCTATAACTATTAATTTATGCAATCAATTTATTATATCTTTATCCTAATTTAATATTATATTTCAATTAATTTGTTAATTTTGATTATTTTTGGACAAGTTTTAAAAAAACAAGTAATTCAAGGTTTATTTTTTTTTTATTATTGGTATTGGTAATTTAGATTATTTTAGTAAAGTAATTTCATGAAAATTTTGTATAAATTTACTACTATTGCACGGGATCTCAATATTCTTTTTTATTACTATTATATGCGATCTCAATAATTCAATTTTATTACTCCCTCTATTATTTTTTTATTGCTACATTTTCCATTTCATATCTCTCAATACACAACTTTAAATGTTTATATCTCGAGCTACAAGATTGTAAAAATTACAAAAACTATACGATTGGATATTACACATTGTGAGGAATCAAATAAGATCTCATACCACTATATTTTATGATATGCATATAAAGGTAAGTGTAATCAAAATACTCTTTTAAATAGTAATCGAAGTCAATATGTATCAATTCAAGTAAATAGAAGAAGAGGGAGAACCATTATTATACGAGATCTCAATATTAAAAGTGTACAATTACTACATGCGATATCAATATTTAAATTTGACCACTGCAGCACGAGATTTCAATATTTTAAATATAAAACTATTGCACAAGAACTAAATAGTTCAAGTTTATTATTATTATATATATACGATTTCAATATTTCAAGTATATATTTATCGCACAAGATCTCAAATTTTAAAAGTTTGCTACTATTGCATGTGATTTAAAAAGTTCAAAATAAAACTATTGCAAGGGATATCGATCAAAAGTTAACAATAAAACATTATTTTACGTAATTTCAATGAGAACTATAGAGACTATTTTAATAAATTGTACATGAAGTCTCATAATTATATATGAGAAGAACTTTGATTGTTTTGTTAATTCACTAAATTAAAAGAAATAAAATTGATATAATTAATGCATGATTTTAGTAGATACTGATTTTCTTTTTTGTTATACAACAAAAATCTTGCTTTTTTTTCGTGTTGGGGAGCTATAAGGGTGGGATAAGAACCGAATCCAAGGTGTACTGGAATCGGGAGAAAAGCTCTAACTAGCTGATTTATCCCTCACTCTCACAAAAAAAAATTGATATAATTATTAAGCTATACAATTTACTTTAATTTGTATATATTATAACTTTTTTTTTATTAGTATTACTAATTTGATATCATACATACTTATAATTCATACATCGCACATGCATTATACTTAGTTTCTAGCAAATGTATTTTCAAACTATCAATAACCTTAAAATTTATATCATGTAACTTATTGGAGTATTTTGTGTTTGAGGGGAACGTAGGGAATAGTCAACTGCTTTAGCTAAAATGATCATGATGTTAATTAAATTAAGGGTGTATCTAATTCATTTGAATATTTTCCAATAAGTTCCCATTCATTGCACTAAATACACCAAAGTTTTCAATTATAAGTTCTTTTACATTAATACTAAAACCTTTCATAAGTTTTGGTACATTCCATTTCACTTCAATCAATTCCAATAAGGGGGTGCTTGGTATGGGAATTTGCAAGGAAATGGATTGGAAACAAATAAGGAAAGGAAAAGGTAATGCAAAGTGTTTCCCTTATTCATTGTTTGGTGTTATTAAGGAAACGTAAATGAATAAACTAACCAACAACTCTGGTTCATCAACAACAAAACTGATTAACCAAGAAAAAAAATACAAGCTATCGAATTGAAAGCCAGAAATTCAACATCAAAATCGAAAACCTCAAAACATGAACAAACATCCTAAAACACAACCTTCTTCAATGGCTTCAAAATGCAAAAGCCTTAACACCACAACATCAACCAACACATTCATAGAAACACCTCCTCAATCTTCCTCCATCATTGAAATTGAGTTCATCCCTCAACCTTCTTCCTCACCAAATTCAAAATTAAAAAATTTAAAAGGAGCAACAAAATTGGAAAGATTGTTTTTCATGAATAATAAACAATTGATTGTGGAGATCAAGGTTTTATATGAACAAATTTAGCAATTTATAAGAATTGGTTGATCGAATTTTTGTAATTGATAAAATTGATTGAATAAAAACAGTCAGTAGAGTTTGATCAAAAGGAAAAAAAAAACAGAGAGAGAGAGAGAGAGAGAGAGGAGTTGGTGTGTTTCAGGAGTAAACCCTTATTTGTTTCCACAACTTTAATTGTGGAAACAAAATAATAGATATGGTTTCCTCAAGGTAACGGTATTTGTTACTTTTTCCTGTAATCAAACACAATGAAGAGGAAATGGTTTATTAATTTCGTTTCCTATCTTGCAAATTCCCATACCAAACACTCCCTAAGTTCTAACCCATCAAAATCAATTCCAATAAATTCTTAAATTTTAATTAGGTTTAATAATCTACTATAAGTTTTAATCTATATATATCCCATCAATTAGTTTCAACCTCCAGTTCCATTAAGCTAGATTCAATATATTTGGTTATTAAAAAATTTTCGTCTTAACCACGAAGAATCTATACCCTAAAAGCTGAATGTATAATATAAGGATAAATCACCCATTATCATTATCATTATAATCTTATAATAAATGACATTTTTCCAGCTCAATGTAATCATAATCGTATACAATATCACCCTTATTTTAATAGAGAATAATCCATTTATTTTTTGAAGTCATTCAAGACACAACCTTGACTTGTACTCTTTTGAACATATTTTCAGTTCAATAACTCCATTTCACTGATTTTTGAGTTAGCATTTCATTTTTATTTCAATATATGTCAGTTCACTTAAGTAATTTCAGCCCAAAAGTAGACGACGTTTTTAGGAATTAGCAAAAAAATACAAAAAATAAATTTGATACAGTGCAGATTGACGAGATTATCATTTATTATTAACAGCTATCTATAATGATGTACATTAATCTACTGTAGATTCCATTTATACAATATTTTTTCAACTATTAAAAATATCATGCTATTCTTAGTGAACAAATAGGAAGAAAAAGTAGTAGGTTAGGAGATAATATATAACACGACCTTTGTAAAAGGTGGATAATGTAACTTCTTAGAGCGTGCAATAGTCCAAGAGAAGAATAGAATTGCTGTTGTGAATATGTGTAATATTATAGTCCATGAAGTAGTTTATGATCTCACAACGCACCACCATCTTCACTTAATTGACTTTCATTCTACATTACACGACCATATATAGATATTGGCGGTGATTTTCGCACTCCCTAAAAAATTTATAATAATATTGTGCCAAAATATTTCAAGGAGGGGAAAAATACATATCAAAATAATGTGAATTATGGGAAAAAAAAAAAAAAGCAATAAATCAAAAAGGTAAATACACATTTGAAAATAAGAGAAGACAACTAGGCCAATATGTAATTAACCAACCCCCACTTTGACTCTTGCTGGTAAGCCATTCACCTACCCCTTTTAAGTTCTCCCATTCTTTGAAAGACCAAATCCTCACCTACTAAACCTTTTAATTATATTTCCTTTTTTTTTGTTTTTTTTTTTTTGTTTTTGTTTTTATAAAGTCATCAAATTCTATAATAACGTGTAATAATCCATATAAATTTTGTCATGTGAATGCTTGAATTCAATCTCTCACCATCCCCCGCCATCCACTAATTCCCCTTAGCTATCTTCCTATATATATTCTTCGCTTTTCTTTAACTTCATTATTCCTCACCTAAATCACTTATCCTAGTCTTGCCTTCTCATTTTGCATATTCTCCATTATAACTACCACTCTACATTCCATTCAATTTAGGCAACAACATTTATACCATTCTTTGTCATTTCTCCACTTCTCATTATCAATCATATCATAAAAATCAAATTCAAATGGGATCCTTAGACATTAAGCAAGAATCAACCCCCTACATGAAAAACCCTCTAGACCCTGAAGAATTCCGGAAACAAGGCTATATGGTGATTGACTTCCTAACTGAGTATTATAAGAATGTCGAGAAATACCCAGTTAGAAGTCAGGCCGAACCAGGTTATCTCCGGAAGAGGTTACCTGAGTCGGCCCCTTATAATCCCCAATCCATGGAGGATATCCTGAAAGATGTCCAAAATGACATTGTTCCAGGGTTGACCCATTGGCAAAGCCCTAATTATTATGCCTATTTCCCAAGCAGTGGGAGCACTGCTGGGCTTCTTGGAGAAACCTTGGCTGCTGGGTTCAATGTTGTAGGCTTCAACTGGATTTCTTCTCCTGCTTCTACTGAACTCGAAAGCATTGTCATGGATTGGTTGGCTAACATGCTTAGCTTACCCAAGTCCTACACTTTCGCTGCTGGTGGTGGCGGCGTTATGATGGGAACCACCTGTGAAGCCATGCTAACCACCATCACAACGGCACGTGACACAATGCTTGAAAAAATTGGACGTGAAAACATCAACAAGCTAGTTGTGTACGGTTCAGACCAAACTCATTGCTCTTTCTTTAAATCAGCTAAAATCGCCGGAATTTCACCAAAGAATTTCCGTACGATAAAGACCACGAAGACCCACGCGTTTTCCTTGAGGCCCGACTCACTTCGAGCTACCATTGAGCAAGACGTGAACGCGGGCCTCATCCCGCTGTTCCTAGTGGCAACAGTAGGGACCACTTCAACAGCTGCAGTGGACCCAGTGGGCCCTCTCTCTGATGTAGCGAAAGAATACGACATGTGGGTCCATGTTGACGCAGCCTATGCCGGAAACGCTTGCATCTGTCCTGAACTCCGTTACATGATAGACGGCGTAGAGAAAGCTGATTCTTTTAGCTTTAACGCTCACAAATGGTTCCTTACTACACTAGACTGCTGCTGTCTATTCGTAAAAAATCCGAAATTGTTGGTCAAGTGTCTTTCTACCTACCCAGAGTATCTCAAAAACAAAACAACAGACACTCAAGACGTAGTCGATTACAAAGACTGGCAACTCACACTCAGCCGTAGATTCAGGTCCCTCAAGATGTGGCTTGTACTCAAATCCTACGGTGTGGACTATCTCCGTGACTTTCTTCGTAGCCACGTTGACATGGCTGTTTACTTCGAACAGATGGTTGCCCTTGACAATAGGTTCGAAATCGTGGTGCCTCGTAGCTTCGCTTTGGTTTGCTTCCGCCTATCTGCAAATGCTGTCATAAAAGCTTCTGGCCAGAAGTTTCTAGAGGAATCAACTCTCAATGATATCAACACTGAACTACTTGAGTCCATAAATTCCGCCGGTCAAATATACATGACCCACTCACTTGTTGATGGGGTATATATGATCCGTTTTGCTGTAGGTGCCACTCTTACTGAAAATCACCACGTGACACATGCATGGAATGTCGTTCAAGAACATGCAAGTATTGTTTTGGGACGCAAAACTCGTAAGCCGTTGATTCATATCGATGATATTGTTTGTTGATGATTCATTGATGTTAACATTTCAAAAACACAAAAAAAAAAAAAAAAAAAA
>PYUH01000725.1:357199-438648 GCA_016808085.1 Suaeda aralocaspica | reverse complement strand
TTGATATGTACCTAATATTGAAACAGATAATAATGCTTCGCTTTGTTCGGTTTTTGGTGAGGTGTGGGCTGACAATGTGGGGGTTAGAAAAAATGGGTACGTAGGTGGGAAAAATCTAGTTTTCCTTTTTTAAGATTTGTGGTTAGTGACTACTGTAAAAAAAGAACCCATAACCTTATTTTTTTTTATGTGTCTATGTTAATAGTCGTGCTATGTAAAATGGAATGGTTTAGAACAGAAGCTTAATGGATGGGTGTGTACATGCAACAGCAATGTAGATAAGCGTAAGTGGCCAATATTGTGTACGTTATTTAAATAAGGGGTAAATTGTTATTTTGCAACAAATTTTCAAGGTGAAAATGGCAATAGAATGAAATCTAGACCAAAGGTGTAGATATTTCTACTGGCTAACCTTGTATACTTGGTAATCTCAGTGCTACATATGAAAATATAGAATAGAACGCCCGTTTAACTATACTTTGCGTATTGGTCAAGGTTATGGGTGAGTAGGTATAAATTGTGGATTACGCTTTAAGTTACATAGTAAAGGAATATAAGGAACGGTATAGTTGAGTTCTAGGGAAAAGGTTTACTCAAGCATGAAAATATACATTGCTCATTATTGTAATGGCGTCATGTGAATATAAAAAGGTGGTTGAAAAAGGAGAGGAGAAAATAGATTGTAAATCAAAAGACATATGTGATGTATTTTTACACAATGTGAAATGGAGTAGACAAAGCAGTAGAAAATACAACAGAAGATGAATCGGGGAGAAAGGAAAAGTGGGGAGGGGTTCATGGCACAAGAAATAGAGACATAGGTGTGTGAGTATATTGTCATGTCCATTTCAATGTGTCACAACAAATTAAAGGTCTGCAGACAAATGATCTACAAAGGGGACTATTGTAATATAATTAGGGAACTAGAAAAGTACCGGACAAGGGTGATATCTTGGAATCGCTATTGGAATTTAAGGATTGGCAAGGGGTGGGTCTGTGGTGGGTACGACGTAGGGGGGAGTGATGCAACAAAAGTGGTTGGAAAAAAATGCCCCTCCCCGGCATAAATTTAGTAAGTGTGTCTATGCCCTACGGGGAAAAGAATGGGGAGCTTCATTTGCATCAAAAAAAAAATATATATTAGGAACGTGTGTTGTGAAATTATGCTTGTTCGTCTATTAATTACATTGTGCAGCAGATCAAATATGAAGTCATAAGTGCAGATATTTGGGGTCTGCCTACGAAGATATCAGTGGATCATTTTAACCAAAAGGTAAACTGATGGTTGGGGCTCAGAAATAATTTATATACTCTATCATCGCCCTCTTACCATGCTGTTAATAATTCCTCTTAGAAGCTAGGGAGGGGTGGATGAGAATTAAAACCCGAGATTAAGAGTCATGTTGGCGCTGATACCGTATTAGAGGACACTCACACTAAAAGCTTAAGTTATGGTTCGAGCCCAACAATAATGTTTATCAGCTTAGAGTACATAAACTTTTAGAGTATCATCTCAACCAAAAGGTTAAACTAATAGTTTAGGCCCATGAATATTTATACTCATATAATAAAGTGTAATAGAGTAGTTTGAACACTGTAAAGGTTGATAAAACAATTTTCTTTCTCCTTGGCCTTGAGTTGTGTATAGGAAAGGAACCAGACGGGTTAATGTTGGAGGAAAGTATATCAAAAAACGTACTGGAACAGAAGAGAGTAGTAGAGATTGTCAAGTTAAATGGTAAATTATGAAGTAAGAAGAGCAATACAAGAATAAAAGAGGGGTATGGACCGACAGATATAGTAAAATATTCAACGCTGAGGGGGAAGGGAAGAGCGAAAAAAATAGGTGGTGATGTAAAATATATGGCACAGTAGGGCGAGGTAAGGAAGGCGAAGTCGCTCGGCATCTGGTATATGCGATGATTCTGGGGTAATTAGATTCTGCAGGAAAGGTATGATGAGAGGATTTCCACCTATGTTAAGAGCATGGTAAAGTTGGGATTTTTAATAGTGTAATTTAAATCTGTAGACCAATTAACAAGAGTGATTAAAAAGTTCTTGACGTAGAAGATGTTTTCGGGAAGAATGTTGTCAATTGGAAAAACAGTATATAGGCAGGTAAATGAAAGTAAAGCGGATACAAAAAAATCATTGTACAATAGGCCGTAGGTTCTTACCTAGCTGAGGGTCTTAGTGTTATAGGGATAATGGGTGGTAACATCGGGTCTAGGAGACGACGTCAACAGTATTTAATAGAAATCTTGAGGGGGGAAGGAGCGGAAAAGGGAAAGGGGTAGTGAGAGGTCGGAAGTGAGAGGAAACTGAGTTTTTTTGGGGTTGCCTGTGGAGTGAGCAATGGACGGCGGTAAGGGAAATGGGTATTGCAATTATTGTTTAGGTGAAGCTATATACGATGGATGGATATACAACGGAGACAGGGGATGTTGAATGGCAAGAATATTAAGTTGTCTATGTCTAATATATGAAGTGGAAAAAGATAGTGTAAATCATTACGGTTGGGTAGTATAAATATTAAAATATCGTGGTTATGGTTCGATCACAGGCCCACTCATTTCCTAGGGAGTGTACGTTGATTATGAACTTGAAATCTTGTACAGTACTGTGGAAAAGAGAGAAAAAAACTGTTAGATGATTCGCAATTCTTAGTAACATAAGTAGAAATACATAATCAAAGTAAGATAGTTATTAAAATCGTCTAAATAGTAGGGGGAACAGTATTGTTAATTAGTAGCATTGGTAGTTTAGTGCAGGGATTTGGAGTATAGTGAGAAGGTAAAACCAACGATAATTTATGGGGAACTGGGTTAAAAAGCTAAAAGATGGGACTTGCGGGGGCACAAAAGGTTAGTCTCAGGCAAAAGATTGTGCTAGTTCCCTCAGGAAACGACGAACAAAGGAATAAAAGGACGGTGGAAAAGGGTATGGTGAGAGAACCTAGAACAAGGTGAATTCCAGGAACGTAAAGGAGGGGGAGTAAAGGTATTATTAATGTAATCAAGTCCACAACATTGACGAATGTGACCAAGTAAACCCCATTCTAAAACGTAGAATAGCCAGGAAAAAAGAATTAAGTTTTAGGCAGGAGATAGATCGTGAAGTCATAAGGCAAAATTGGGAATAAGGGTAAATTAAGGGGAGAATAAAAAAAAAATAAATAAGAAAGGGGGAAAGGGGCGCGCAGGAGTGACAAGACGGGAACTAAAGTGTACGTGAAGACAAAAAAAAAAAAAAAAAAAAAAATTGATATGTACCTAATATTTACAATAAATTCTTTCTTTGTTCGTTTGTTGGTGAGGTGGGGGCTGGAACAATTGGGAGGGTTAGAAAAAATTGGTACGTAGGTGGGAAAATCATAGTTTTCCTTTTTTAATATTTTGTTGGGTACGTACCACTAAACCCACTACCTTTATTTTTTTTTGTTCTATGTTAGTATCTACTATGTATTTTTAAACAAACTTAATGTTTGTAATGCACAACAATGTAGTGCTTGCCAAATATATTGTACTTATTTAAATAAGTAATTTTATTTTCAACTTTTCAATGATCAATGAATGAAGCTAGACCAAATTGTATTTCTACTCTAACCTTTTCTTTTCTCATGCTACATATAAGTATATAACGTCCGTTTAATTCTTTGCGTTTCAAGTTATTGATTATATTTGGTACTTTAATTTACATGTAAATTAAGGAAAGTTTTGATTCTAGTTCTCATGTAATTTACATTGCTATTTTGTAAGCTCATTTTAAAATGTTTAAAGTAGATTTAAATAAAAAAACATAGGTGGATGTATGTTTGAAATGTGAAATAGTACAAAAAGCAGTTCACAGAAAAATCGGTGAATGCAAGAAATATGAAATAGTTTATTTTGTAATTCAATTTCTGTGTCCAAAATTAAAAGTCTCAGAAAATTATCTACAAAGCTATTTAATATATTAGGAATGGTACCAATGATATCTTGGCCTAGTGGTTAAGATTGAGGGTCTGTGTACAATAGGTCACATGTTTGAATCCCCCTCCCCTATTTGTAATTTGTATTGCCCTCGTGGCTCATTTGCATCAAAAAAAAAAATATATATTAGGAACGGTGTGTTGTGAAATTATGCTTGTTCGTCTATTAATTACATTGTGCAGCAGATCAAATATGAAGTCATCAAGTGCAGAATTTTTGGGGTCATGCCTACGAAGATATCAGTGGATCATTTTAACCAAAAGGTTAAACTGATGGTTGGGGCTCAGAAATAATTTATATACTCTATCATGCCCGACCTCTTATACCATGCTGTTAATAATTCCTCTTAGAAGCTAGGGAGGGGTGGATGAGATTAAAACCCGAGATTTAAGAGTCATGTTGGCGCTGATACCGTATTAGAGGACCAACTCAACTAAAAGCTTAAGTTGATGGTTCAGGCCCACAAATAATAGTTTATCAGCTTAGAGTACATAAACTATTAGAGTATCATCTCAACCAAAAGGTTAAACTAATAGTTTAGGCCCATGAATAATTTATACTCTATAATATCAAGTGTAGATAGAGTAGTTTAGAACACTGTAAATGGTTGTATAAAACAATTTTCTTTCTCCTTGCCTTGTTGTTTAGTCCAACGTAGTTGGTTTAAACTAGGAAAGGAGGGTTATGTTGTAAATTATTTTTTAAGACTAATAAATTGCCTCTTAGTTTCCCTAAGAAAAATTGATTAATATATGCATAAGCGGTAAGCCAACTCCATCTTTTCGTGATTCTGTTTGATTATCATGATTATGATGAAATTTCACCTATATTAGAGATGCATGGTATTGGTTTGATGTTTTTATCGAGACAATTCGATGATTAAAAGTTATTGACGTAGTAAGTTTTTCGGGAAGAATTTGTCAATTGGAGAAAACAGTATATAATCAAGGGAATGAGTAAACATAAATATTGTACAATACCGTAAGTATGCTTACCTAATAGCTTAGGTTATATATAATTTACCTCTAAACGATCAACTATTGTAATAATCTACCAAAAGTATAATCAAGTAATAGATTTTTTTTTCCTTTGGATAAGCAATCGACGCTTAAGAAATTGTATTGCATGATTGGTTTGGTAAACTTATACGTAGTATCACGCAATGATTTGGCAAGAATATTAGTGTCTATAGTCTATACTATGAAGTGAAAAAGATAGTATAAATCATTAGGTTTATATTATTATATCGTGTATGTTCATACACCCCTCATTTCTATGAGTTACGTTGATTATACTTGAAATCTTGAGTACATGGAAAAAAAAACTTTAATATTAAAATTCTTATAACATATAGGAAAACATAATCAAATGAGATTTTATTAAAATCGTCTAAATATAAAGTATTTTAATTTATAGCAATTTTTTATAAATTTTATATAAAGTACAACGATAATTTTATGGCTTGAATCTAAATTCTTAGCCCATTTCATCTCCTTTGATTGTACCTAACAAAGTAAAACTGATTGTATAACATAAATTGTCCAAATAGAGGTATTATGATAATCAAGTCCACAAATTAGGGACAAACCCATTCTAAGTAGATAGGCCATGAGAATTAAATTTAGCAATATCTTCTAAGAATTGAATAAGGAATTATAATATAAACAAGATACGTACGTACTTAATTGATGCTTAAGAAATTGTCAACTAAGATAAGAAATTAATTTAGTATGTTTGTTTTATAATGAAGTGCAACTACCAAAGATACATGAATTTGGGTGTTAACTTTTGTACTTAAGCCAAATGGACCACTAATAGCGATACATTAGAACAAAATTTAAAAAAATAAAACAAAATTCCCGGCAAGTTTGAATCAGCTAAGAGTTTAATGGACTATTTTTTCAAAAGATGGCCCACTAAAATAAAAAATGTTATTTAGTAGATTATTATACAAATCAAAATGCACTGATTATACATACTCTATACAAACATTACATGGAAAAAAAAAAGTTGTTAAATGGATACAAACAACGGAATAAGGTTGAGTAATGAGTATCATATGGGTATGAATGTATGCTATTTGGCTTAAAAACATAAGGTACGTCTATAACAACATAAATAGTATACAATAATTTCATTACTCCATAGATATTCGAGGATAATTTGGATAATTTAATCATGTATAAATATTTTTTTTTTTTGTTAAAGTAAGCAAATTTTATTGATGAACCAAAATATAGTATTTACACAACCTTATCCTTGTTTTCAGAGCGACAACAAAAGCAAGAAATATCTAATGATCTAAGACCAACAGATCAATAGGGCATCGCATAAACTGGAACACCAGTTCTGGACAGTTCTTGTACACTCTCTAGACATAATAAGCAACCCTCTTCCTTGACCACACTTTTGATGGTAGATATTGTAACTTCCACCCCTGGCACTTGACGTCTCCACAACGCCTCATCCCTGGCATTCCAAAGACCATATACACAAGCTGCAATACCGGCAAACACAGCCTTCCTCCGGTCCCTATTAACCTTGAGCTTGCCACGGAAAATTCGATTTAGTATACTAATCAAACTGGCAAACTGCATACCCCAATATGAAACCAGTTTGCAATAATACGAAACTAGTAAAGCTTTTCCTTAGTATGAAGTTTATCCAGCACAACTAACCACAGTATAAACTTATGCTTAGGAAGGCTTAATCTATTCGAAATTGTCTTCACCCAAGCCAGTTTAACACCTGTAACCATATGTGCAGATTAAGCCCTCCCAACTAAAACTTACTATCAGAGTTCAAATTAACAGCGCCTTTCATCTCATTCATTTAATCATATTGAACTACAGCCTCCGTAATCGATTACTTATAACAAATGAATTTTTTTATGTTTGACAAATAATACCCCTCTATTACAAGTAATCAATTATGGATATACTATGAAACAATGGTCAATATCATGGTATACCAAGTCAAAAAGGATGATCCAAAAAAAAAAAAAACTTGCAATTATCCATAAAATATCTGTGTGGGATTGATCTGATATGAATACATTATACATAAATAAATGAAATATCTATGCCAAGTATGATTTAATTAGAAATAAAAATTACAATGTTTGATAGCTTTCATTTGTTTTATGGAGTGTATCTTTCTCCAATCCCAACAAACCCACTAATTTCAACAAAATAAATAAATAAAAATAACAAACAAACCCACTAGAGCCAATATTATCTTCGCATCAACTTCTTCTGATCACCAATTTTTTTAATAATAGAAAACTTTTTTTCTTGGAATAAATAATGCTTGCTTCGCTCCAATAAACTTTTAATACTTATCATTTCGGTTTTACCATCATCCTTATGATGATTAATATTAGTGTTCAATATAAATGGACAAACATAGTCATATATGATTTGGGTTGTTCTCCATTTGTAGTTTATTAAAATTGAATTTTTATAATTTTTATCGTAACAAAACACGAGATATTCATAATTTATTGTATACATTGACGAGTGTGAAATAAGAAGTGTTGCAATTATACTGCAACAGAGAATGTAGCAAACAACAATAACAATAAAACTTTAGTCCCAAATTAATTTGAAGTCAGTTAAACATAAATCAATATGGGGGATCGCAAAAGTCATCAACAGAATTCTCCTCCTCTAATCTTTTCAGTTCGACACTAAATATTCTTCAAGCCCCAACATCCTTATATTTCTACAAACAACCCCCATCCAAGTTTGCTTTGATCTTCCTCTACCTCTCCTCCTTTCCTTTTGTTGCCACCTTTCCAACCACCTTGCTGAAACATTACTCGGCCTCCGTCTTACATGACCAGACTATCTTAACTGATTTTCCCTCATTTTATCTTCAATAGAAGCAACCCCCAACTTCCTCCTAATTACCTCATTCTGTATTTTTGTTCTTTCTTGTATGCCCACACATCTGAGAAGTTAATATTTTATGCATGTTTTACCCCGATCCCAAGTGATTTTTTGCTCTAATGTAGCTCTTTTGAGCCATTTCTACTAACTTTTGCCATTTCGAGTGCTTTTGTGTTCTTTATGGTATTTTGCAGGTTTTGATGATTTATTGTCATATTCCGAGTCTTTTGGAGCTTTTGGAGAGTTAGTGAAGAGGTGGAGATCATTTGGAAAACCTTGGTAGAGTTTAGGAAGCATTAAAGAAGGACTTAGAAGCAAACGAGCAAAACGAAGATAAACAAGCCTCTCAGCAGTTTGCCCGAGTCAGAAGGCATTGCGTTTGGGTAGAGAGTGTTTCGCCCGGGTGACCCAGGCTGGCCGCTTTGAAGGATTTTTCTCCGATTTTTCCCTTGTTTTGGGCTTTAATATAAATAGCTTGTACTCCTGATTTGATGTACGCCTTTATTATTACTTTTTCTAAATCCTAAAGTTTAGTTTTTTCTCTCTCTAAGTTGTGGAATCCTTTAATCATTCAATCAATATAATTCTAGGTTTTCATTCAACTCTTCTTATATTGTTATCGAATTTATGTTCTTAATTTGTTTTGTTCATATTAATTAGTTTGTTTAATTGTTAATTATGTTGTTAGTTCTAGTTTCTATTATTGAATTGTTTTTCGTAGTTTTATATATGTGTGAGTAGTTTAATTTCTAGGGCTAGGGGATCCATGAATTAATTTCAATGCTTTGATTGATGTTTGATTAATTTGATTTATGTTGCTTCCGAGTTCCTATTATCTGTTTGTATTACTTTCATTTAAATTCTGGCCAGGTTTGATTGTTAGTTTGATATTGTCGAAATTGATGCCGAAAGGTAAGATTGCCACAATTAGTTTACAGGGATAATCGGCAAAACGAGTCTAAGTGAGCAAGAACCATTAGAGGAGTTTTGAAGGAGTGTAGATTCGAGAGAATTAGTGTGCCTTAATTCAGGAAGTCATTAATCTATTAGTTAATTGTTGTTTAGTTCATTGATTAATTTGTAGTGAACCGATGTCCTAGGCTTACTTTATTGATATATTTTCTTGTTTAATTTCTGTTTTAGTAGTAATTAGTGTTTTAGATAACAACCAATTCAAAGGCCTTTTATAACGAAATGACTTTCAAGTATTAGTACAAATTCATTGCTTTCCTGTGGATTCGATCCTTACTTCTCTATCTACATTAGTTAGAGTTGTAGGTTATTTTTGACTAGGTGTGCGATAGCCTGTTATCAAATTTTGGCGCCGTTTTCGGGGAAGCAATTGTTTTATTTCTGCTAATCGTGTCATTTTTTTTTTATCTTTGTTACCTTTTCATCTCAAGGAACTAACTGTTCTTTGAGACAGTTCTTACGGTTATTTATAGTTTCTGTGCTTGTACATGTACTTGGTTTGTATGCCAGTTTTGATTGATCCCGATCTAGAGAGATCATTCCATAAGCGAAATCGTAGAAGAAAGTGGAGATTGCGAAGGCCTTTTCTTTTTGAACGGACACAATATCCGATTTATCACGACTTTTGGCTGAATTAGATATTTCTGACAAAGAAGAAATGTTTGGTTATGAGAATAATAAGAATAACATGCCATCGCCACCGCCGCCACCACCACCAACACGATCATTGAGGAATTATTTTCAGCCGAGTTCTGCAACAGTAGGAGGCGGTTATCGAGTTCCTGACACGGAGGTTCTTAACTTTGAATTGAAGTCAGCTTTGGTGAATATGGTGGAGAGGAACTAGTTCGCAGGGACATCTGTGGAGGATTTGAATTTGCGCTTGAATACTTTTCTCCAGCATTGTGGTACGATCAAGCAGCATGGGGTTTCTCAAGACTACATTAGAAGAATGATGTTCCCATTTTCATTGAAGGACAAAGCTCGTACTTGGTTAAATAGTCTCAATATGGACAATATCATCAATTGGGTTGAATTGGCTGTTGCATTTCAAAGGAAGTACTACCCTCTAGAGCAAATTGCAACCCTTCGAAGCAAGATCACAAATTTCAGCCTGGAGATGGATAAGACATTGTATGAAGCATAGGAAAGGTTCAAGGATCTATTGAGGTTGTGCCCACATCATGGTTTTGAGAAGTGGTTCCTAGTCCAATCGTTCTACAATGGTTTAGGGAATGAGAGCCGTACATTGCTTGATTCAGCTGCTAGTTATCGATTCATGAACCAGGAGGTTAATGCTGCTTATGAGTTAACTGTAGAAATTGCCATTCACAACTCACAATTTGGCAATCCTAGAGGGCATTCGAAGCGAGGTGGAAAGTATGTACTAGATGATAAGTATGAGAGTCTAGTTTTACAAATCAATGCCATCAGTCAAAAGCTCGATAAGATTAATACTTCATCTTCTCGACCATCATCTGTAGTTGCGATGGTTGCACTTTCGGGATGTACTGAACCTTTCGATGATTCATGTGGTTCATTTGGTCACAATGCCCAATCACGTCATAGTTCTATGGAGCAAGTGTGTGCTTTCCAAGCCTACAAGAACAACCCATTCTTTAACACATACAATCCAGGTTGGAAGGATCATCCATACTTCTCCTACAAGAGAAACAATGTGCAGAATCTACAGCCATTCATGTCATAGAAAACACATCAGCAGATGTAGCAGTTTGCATCACCACAACCACTAGGTTTCACTAGAGCACCATCATTACCACCACCACCCCAACCAAGTAATGAGATCTCAAAGTTGAAGAATATGATGCTACAGATGCAGAAGAATATGGAGGCAATGCAGGCTCATAATAAGCAATTGGAGACCCAGCTAGCTCAGATTGGATAGTCTACAACTCAAAGGCAGCAGGGTCAACTACTTCCTCAACCAAATCCACTAGCTCTAAGGGATCATGTTCACTCTGTTACCACCAGAAGATCGAGGGACCCACTACGAGGGCTCGAAGATGACATCTGATGATGCTAATTCCGAGATGGGAGTACAGAATTGGAAGACTAGAAATGTGGTGATTGTAGAGATTGTAGAGCCTACACCTTCTATGGAGAATGAAGCCACAAAGAAGAAAGATCCAGTAGCTGACAAACCCGCTGATACAATGACACCTCTCAAGGTACCACTACCCTTTCCTCATAGGGTACATAGGAGTATGAATGACAACCATTTCTATAAGTTTCTTGATATTGTCAAAAAATTTGCAGGTTACTGTGCCTTTCACTGATTTGATCCATATGAGGAATCACAAAAGTCATCAACAGAAATTCTCCTCCTCCAATCTTCCCAGTTTGACACTAAATGTTCTCCAAACCCCAACATCCTTATATTTGTACTAACAACCCTCATCCAAATTTGCTTTGGTCTTCCTCTACCTTTCCTCCTTCCCTCTTGTTACCACCTTTCCAACCTCCTTGCCAGAGCATTACGCGGTCTCCATCTTACATGACCAAACCATCTTAATTGATTTTCCCTCATTTTATCTTCAATAGAAGCAACCCTCAACTTCCTCCTAATTACCTCCAGTACTAAAAAATAAGGATATTTTAGACGCTTGAGCCTTGACGCTTTTGATGAGCGTCGACCTAATTTTATAGAGGGAAGTTAATTAGGTGTAAAATTAAACCCGTATGTTATACAAGACAACCCGCTAGGCTCTAGCTATTTCAATTTAAGTAAAAAAAAAAAAAAACCGCCTCTTCCACTACATGAACACGAGGGATAACCAATAAATTACAGTAATAAATAATTTTGCATATCACAATGGCATTTTGAGGTAATATGTTAAAAGTTCAGAAGTAAGATCATCTTTTCAAGGGGTAACATGGTAATAAAGTTTTCTACTTACCTACAAAAATGCCATGTGATTTACTATTTATACATATGATAGTAATTCTATGTTATCCCGTGAGGCCATGAACACACGGCAGCAAAATTCAGTTTGTTCTCCTCAACCCTAAACAAAATTCATCACCAATTCTCATATTCTGAACAAATTGCACCCAAACGAATTCATCCCTGAATTCGATTCAATTTGCCCCCAAACGAAGTCGATCAGTGAATTGAAGTTACACTCGATCGAAATTGTATATGGTATGGTTAAATTCGTATTATTTGCATGCTAATTAATTAATTAATTACTCGATTTGATTTGAAGCAATTGAATTGATTGTCTTTAGTTGTACAACAATTGCTTGTATTATAATTGCTGTAATTTTTTTTTTGCTTCGATTTTATTGTACATTACTCGACTTTATTGCTGTATTATTCTCCCTTTTTTTTATGTAATGTTTTTTAATCAGTTTTGTCATTTTTTGCATGAATGTGGCTTCTTTTATCTTTAAATTAATCTATTTCTTCTCCCGCGATTTTTTTTTCTGTTTTTGTTCTTTAAATTTTGTGATTCTGTGTGGTTATTAATGTTAGATTATTATACTGATTCTGTTCCTCAATTCTGCTCTTCAATTCTGTTCTTAAATTTTGATTTTTGAGATGAATTTTTACCTTAAATTTTTGGCAATTTTTTGGTTTATTTCGACACATGATGAATTTTGATTTATGTTCATGTTGATGGATTTTAATTTCAATTCTGTTCATGTAGATGAATTTTGATTTTTTTTTTTTTGCCCATGTTCCTTGGTTGAGGTTGTGATGTTGTGGGATGCTAATTTCTTATCATTACTCTGGTCTTTCTCAAGATTATGATATTAGGGATCTTTTTCCGATTACAATGGAGTTGTTATTTGTTATTTCCTTTGAAGATCCATTAAAACTCACTGATTTTTGCCTGTCTAATTGATGCTGAAATTTGCCTTGTGCTTCAGGTTTGTCTTATTGCTATTGTTTCTTGATTATTGGCTTGTTGTTTGAACTGAATGTGCCTCAGATTTGTCTAGTATTCATATGGTAATAAACATATATTCTTTTTTAATGTAACTATTCAATTTTCTGTATTCGAATCAGCTGTCTAATAATTGTTGATTTATTTATATGCGGCTCTTCCAGTCACTTGAAAGATCTCTTTTATGTTATCTTTATGGGGATATGTACTCTTATGTTGTTTCTTGGCTTGCTTTCCTGACTTATAATTTCTTGCTGTTTGGGGGCTTTGGGGACTGACTTGGAGTTAATTTCTTTCTGTGCTATGTTTGTTGGCTGATATGGATATTGCAGTATTGTTTTATGCAATGTCATCACCTTCAGTGGCAGCCATGCATGGGAGAGGACATCCTGGTCCTATAGGGAGTTACCTGTCCATTATATCAGTTTTCATTGTATCAGATTCGTTCTGTTGTTTACTTATCTTTTTGAACCTCATTGTTTTTGTTGTTTTATTTGTCTCTGGACTCCATGCATTCCTTAAGGTTCTATCTTTTGGTTACAGATTTTCCCCCCTCATACTTTGTCAATTTATTGTAACTTGATATAGCTTGCATGATTTGGTCTCTGAGTCCTTATGATCTATGATAGTGTGTTCTTTCTGTCCTATTCTAGCTGTTGTGGACCAGGTTTGGTTGATCTTAATGTTTGGGTTTTTTGTTAAGCCTATTCTTTTGTTTTGTAACTAGATTCCTGTTCTTTGAGCTCTTCAACTAATTTTTATTCCCCCCTCATACTTTGTCAACTTTTTATGACAACATATTCAATATTTGTCGATGATTGTTTACTTTGATAAATGATGCGAAAAGATTTGGTTGATTGGTAATGATAATTCTAGGAGACCCTTATGTTTTTTCTTGCAACAATTATGTAATATTATAAGTAGTGCTATTAGTGCATTGCAAGCTAAAGTGCGGTATTGATTTTTATAGTTTAGTTTTTAAACATTGATCTGTCTCAAGTAAATGCATTATTTTAAGACAATACCATTTTCACATAAGTATGTTATCTTGTAAGTTGATTCTATTTTAATTTGATACAAAAATCATCACAACTTTATTTAGTTATAAAATATCAATGCATGATTGGATTCAACTATATGTGATACATATACCTATATGAAGTAGGAATTAAATAACTAGTAAATTGAACATAAAATACTTGTATGTATGAGCCTGAAGTTCTTTAATTTTATAAAGAATTGTTAGATCAAACCGGTCCACAAGCCCAAGGAGGTTCCATCTTAAAACCAATTGGCAATATGAGGAGTAACTCATAGGACTATAAACTAGTTTAACATCTCCTTTTTCTCCGATATGGGACAGCTCACTAGTGTAAATCACATGGGGTTCAACACACCCCCTCACTAGTGAGTGTCCTTAGAATTAGAGCACACCAGAAGGCACAATATAATCCTCGTTGAAACATAGGCCCTTAACCAGTGGCTTAGACAAATACCCAGTTTTTAGAAGAGGCCCGGATAACATGGGCTCTGATACCAAGTTAAAAATACACCGAGTATTTTGGTGTGTTTTACAGCACTGTTTTACAGCATTATATATACATAAACTTGCCACCTTAAGGTTCTAATTACAGCCTTAATTACAGTCTAATCACATCCCATGAATTAGGGTGATTGATACTAAGAATTTCTCTAAATGAGGAAGTTTCTATATTTACAGGATTTTCTAACACTCCCCCTCAAGTTGAATGGTAGCATCTCTAACATCCAACTTGCTCAATACTCGCTCAAATGCTTGAGTGAAAACGGCTTTTGTCAGAATATCGGCTAGTTGATCTTCTGACCGAACAAAGGGTAGAGTTATTATTTTTCCGTCTAGATGATCTTTGATGAAGTGTCTGTCTATCTCTACATGTTTAGTTCGGTCATGTTGCACTGGATTCTCATGGCTCCATATTATCACAGTACAACTCACAACTTTTCTCGGGTGTATACCCAAGTTCCTTCAAGAGTTTCTGAGCCAAAGAACTTCAGTGATACCTTTCGCAATTCCCCTGAATTCTGCTTCAGCACTGGACATAGCTACTACTTTTTGTAGTTTGCTCTTCCAGGAGACTAAGTTTCCACCCACAAGGGTGAAGTAACCAGAAGTAGATTTCCTACTATCATGGTCTGCTCCCCAATCTGCATCTGTGAAGGCATGGAGATTTAGATGTCCATGATTTCTATACAAAACCCCTTTTCCAGCAGTTCCCTTCAAATATCTCAGAATTCGGTATACAGCATCAAGATGCTGTTTTTGAGGCTTGTGCATGAACCTACTGACTACTCCCACAGCATAGGCTAAATCTGGTCGGGTATGAGACATGTATATCAGTTTCCCAACAAGCTTCTGGTACTGAGTTTGGTTTGTCAACTCAGCGTTTTCAAGGATCTGGAGTCTATGATTCATCACCATAAGAGTATCAGCTGGTTTGCAGTCTATCATACCTGTTTCTGTCAAGAAGTCTAAGATGTACTTCTTCTGTGATATAAAAATGCCTTTTTTTGATCTAAGCACTTCTATTCCCAAAAAATATTTCAGACTTCCGAGATCTTTCATTTCAAACTCTTTGAACAGCTTATTTTTCAATTGTTCTGTTTCTTTTTCGTCATCTCCTGTCATAATCATATCATCAACGTATATGATAAGACACGTTACTTTCGTGCCTCTCTTCTTTAGAAACAGGATATGATCTGCATTGCTCTGCTTATAACCGAATTTCTTCATTGCCATAGTGAACCTTCCAAACCATGCCCTTGGTGACTGCTTCAACCCATACAGAGCCTTTTTCAGTCTGCACCCTTCCCCTTTACCAAAATCATGCGAGAATCCTGGTGGAGCTTCCATATAGACCTCATCGGACAAGTCTCCATGAAGAAATGCATTCTTTACATCGAATTGATATAAGGGCCAATCTCTATTTGCTGCAATTGAGAAAAGAACTCTAATGGTATTGAAGTTTGCTACTGGAGAGAAGGTCTCATCGTAGTCTATCCCATGAGTCTGTGTGTAGCCTTTTGCTACCAGTCTTGCCTTATACCTCTCAATGCTACCATCTGCTTTGTGCTTAATTGTAAAGACCCACTTGCAGCCAACAGGTCTTTTTCTAGTGGGTAATGTGCACTTTTCCCAAGTGTTGTTCCGGATTAGTGCATTTATTTCTTCTTCCATGGCAGCTCTCTAGTTTTCACTCCTTAGTGCCTCTTCTGTTGTGTTAGAAATGTCTTCTGAGTATAGAGATGTATTGAAGGTTTTTGCTTGTAGGGACAAGTTACCTTCTCCTGCCTTGTTCACAGGATATTTTGACCGTTGAGATTCAAACTCCGGATCATACCTTTTTGGGGGAATCCCCCTTGTGCTCCTTGGTGGCAGTTCATACCTAGAACTCATTGATTGATCTGTGCCTGATTCTACTTTTTCACCTTAGATGACATATCAGCAGAATCTACATTCTCACTGTCAGAAGGTATATCAGCATGTTCAGGTGTCCAAGATTCATTAATATGGCTTAATTTTGAAGCACGTACCTCAATGTCATTCTGAACTAGAGACTCAGACATGGTTGAATCAGGCATGATATTGGGGAGATCGAACAATATAATGTTGTCAGTTGCCTGCGTGGTATCGCCTACTTGTTCTTTTGGATCGAGATCACTCAGTTCTGGGTAGACTAACCAACTTAGATCTACATCCTTACTAGGACTCTCCCCCTTAGATCGAAGGTGGTGGTAATAGAACTCTGTTTCAACAAAGTCACAATCCATGGTATTATATAACCGTTTGGTAACTGGGTTGAAACAGCGGTATCCCTTTTGAGTAGTTCCATATCCCACAAAGACACACTTAACAGCCCGTTGTTCAAGTTTATTTCTTTCTCGTTTAGGTAAATGAACATACACAACACAACCAAAGACTCGGGGTGGTAAAGAATGAGTAGAAGGAATATCGGCATGAGTTTTTAGGGTATCTAAAGGGGTAGACAATTTTAGGCTTTTTGTAGGAAGGCGATTGGTAAGGTAGTTGGCTGTGGAAATGGCTTCAGGCCAGTAATAAGCAGGGACAGCGGATTCTATCATCATGGCCCGGGTCATCTCCAACAGGGTTCGGTTTTTTCTTTCTGCTACCCCGTTTTGTTGTGGGGTATCACGACATGTGGTTTGGTGGATAAGGCCATTTGTTTCATTAAAAAGGTTCATGTCGATATTCTTATACTCAATACCATTATCAGATCGAAAAATTCTAATTCGGGTTTGAAATTGTGTTTGTGCCATTTTATAGAAAGAGATAAAAGTCTTATAGACATCAGACTTGTTTCTAAGGAAATATACCCAACTCATCCTTTGTGCAATCATCAATAAACGTAACATAATATAAAAAACCATGATTATTGTACTCGGGAGCTGGTCCCCACACATCCGAATGAATTAAAATAAATGGTTTATTAGTTCTACTGTCACTGTTCGGATAAAAATGTTCGGATAAAAATGTCTGTGACTCTTAGCAAGAATACAAACTTCACAATCAAAAGGAACATTTGAACTAGAAAGATTAGGGAAGAGTTTCTTAAGGTACCCTAAAGACGGATGACCTAGTCGCTTATGCCACATCCAAAGCTGTTGTTCAATCGTCCCGCGAACAAGCGTTGCTTTACCCTGGTGAGGCATCTGAGTAACATAATATAGTCCGTCCTCCTCGGTACCATGCCCAATAATCTCCCCTGTCCGAGCATCCTGAACAATACAACCAGAAGAAGTCATATGAACAATATAGTTTAAATCCTTTGTCAATTGGCTAACGGAAAGCAATTTGTGGGATAAATCTGGTATGAAGCGGCAATTTGGTAGTTTGATCTTATCCGAGACTTTGACAACGCCCGACCCCTCTGTTTTAATTACCTCTCCATTGGCTGTTTGTATGTGATTTTTTCCTGGTGAGTAAATAGTTTCAAGGTCATTGGCATCAAACGTCATAGTGTTAGTTGCTTCACAATCAAAAATCCATCTGGTGTTTTTGTTTGGTTTGCATACTAGTCCTACATGGTATGAGTTGGATTTGTTATTTTCATGTTTTACGGTTTGAGGGATAGTGGGAATGGGCTTGAGGTTTGTATTGGGCCAAAGAGGAAATGGACATAAGTGATTATTTTGACAAGAATTTAAGCCACATAAATCATAAGTACATAAATCAGATTTTAAGCCACATAAATCTTTAAACTCACAAAGCATACCTCCTTCCTCCTTCGTTTTCTCTGCACTGTTCCTTCGTGTTCTCCGCCTGTTGTTGATGGCTCACTGGTACCCACGGCTGCCGTGCCCCTTCTCTCTCCTTTCTTCTTTCGATCTCCCCACCATTCTAGGTATCCGATAATCTCGAAGCATCCTTTTTTGTGTGCCTCGTACCTCCACAGTGGGTACATCGGTGTCCCGCCTTCTCATCTTCCCGACGAAAGTTTGGTTTCTCCGTTCTTCCTCTCACAGCAAACCAAAAGCTTATGGTGCAGGAATATTTTATATACCCTATCACGCCCCTTCACACGAGAGCCCATTGGGCTTGAAGTGTGGATGCAGCATGGGCCCCCTTATACCATGCGCTTAATAATTCCACTTAAAAGGGAGGGATGGATGAGATTCGAACCCGTGACCTTTGTGTCACGTTGGCTATGATACCATATTAGAGGACTCATTCAACCAAAAGCTTAAACTTATGGTTGAGGCCTAGGAATATTTTATATACCCTATCAAGAATACTCATACAAAAGGTCGAGAATTCTTAAGAATAATATAAAGTGATAATCAAAAAATTTCTATAGTTTCTAAAAATTCCTATTTGTGGTTCTTATAATTGCTTGTGTAGGCTTATAAGGTATTCTATTATGTGCTCCGTTCTTCTAAATTTATGTTTATATATTATTAAAACTGTTTGCTTATATATATTTTGTTTTCTTGCGGAGCAATTTTTGGACCTTGTGCTAAACTTCTTAACTCTTTTGAATCTTCTCTCGGCTGAAACCTAAGGTTTGAACAATTGCTCAACTTTGAAAACGTCGTGTTTTCTTGGTCATGATACTTACATAGATAGCTTTATTTTGTAGTTTTACCTTGTAAATTACTAGCCGTTAAATATATTTATATTTTTTGGAATCCTAAATGATGATAATTATAATTATTTTTTTTTCTAGTTTTTGTTTCGTAAAGGCTTCTTACTCCTTTAGTTTATTGTTTGCTTAATGGTTTTGTTATCCAGTTTATTGTTTACTCCTTAAATTTAGTGTTTGGTGAATTTTTTGTCTTCCTTGCTACTATTTTTCGTTTCTTTGCAATGGCTAATTTATGACTTTTGATGATAATTTTTTTAATTGAGCAAATGAAGTGCTTTGTAGATTACATATGTAAAAGAATTGCATACATCAATATAGAACAAAAGTTCTTTAAATTATGTATTTTAAGTGAAAAGTTGAATCGATTTTCTAGACCCTTTTAATTATTGTCAAATGTCACAACTAATGCATTAAATCTAAGGTGGATAAGAACAATGTCTTTATGCTTGTATACATACCTTATTTCCAATTGTAATATTTTGTATATGTATAGATATGGATACAACTTCGATTGATTTATCGAATGATAATCCTACCTATGTTAATGGTTGCAAAGCTTTCATTGATGTAGCTAAGGAAAGTCTAACTGAAGGAAAGAGTCGGTGTCCATGTAATAAGTGCAAGTTAAATAAATGGTTTCCTATAGATATCGTAGGACATATTTTATTTAAGGGGTTCTTAAAGAATTATAGGAATTGGATCTTTCATTCTAGAGATGCTCAATCTAGCAATACAAAAAAGTTGTCACATAGAAAATATGAAGTTAATCGAGACGACATTGGTGGCTTACTTATAACAGCATTTGGAGTTAACATTCCAAACTCCTCTTGTAATGCTCATGATGAACCCATTTGTGGACTAGGTCTTGATCAATCCTTTGATGAACCATTTCATCAACCCTTTGGTGAACCAATAAACACCGAACACATGGAATTCCAAAATGAACTTCCAAAAGATTAATTGAAGCGGTTAATGAGGGTCTATATGATGGTTGTGTATCCTTCCCAAAGTTGTCGTTTCTTGTACATTTGTTTCACCTCAAATGCATGTTCCATTGGTGTGCTGAGTTATTGGAAAAGTTGTTTGAACTTCTCATAGATGCATTTTTTCAAATTAAGGAGTTTCCATCAACTTATTACGAAGGAAAAAAGATAATTAAAGACTTGGGTTTACGCTACGAGAAAATTGGCGCTTGCCCAAATGATTGCATGATATATTGGGGTGAATTTTTATATGAAGAGGAGTGCCATGTTTGTAAGACATCAAGATGGAAGGCAATTGGGGTGAATTTTTTAATGAAGAGGAGTGCCATGTTTGTAAGACATCAAGATGGAAGGCAATTAAAGGCAGGAAAGGTGATGTTAGTGAGAAAGGCGAAGAAGCATTTAAAAAGGGGTTTCGGCTAAGGTGATGTGGTATTCCTTTTATTCCACACCTTAAGAGAATTTACATGTCTTCTGAGACCACTTTAAGCATGAGATGGCATAAAGAAGTTGAAGATCGTTTGAACTTAAACGATTTCGTTATAAGGCACTCGGCTAATGCTTTAGCTTGGAAGAATATTGATGATCGTTATCCAGAATTTGCGGACCCACGCAGTTTTAGATTGGGTCTAGCAAGTGATGGATTTAGTCCATATCGTTTAATGAACACCAATCACAGTACTTGGTCGGTAGTTTTGATTCCTTATAATTTGTCACCATGGATTTGTATGAAACGATCTTCATTTGTTTTATCTTTGATTACTCCTAGAAAGTCGAGCCCAGGAATCGATATTGATGTCTACTTGAAGCCTTTAATCCATGAGTTGAAATTATTGTGGAATGATGTAAATACTTTTGATGCATATAGTGGAAATAGATTTAAGTTGCGAGCTCCTTTACTCTCCACTATTAATGATCAAAAGGATACAAGGCTTGTCCTTCATGTACAGATTCTACTTGCTCGTATAAATTTGGGGGCAAGATTTGTTATCCTATGCATCGACAATGGTTACCACTTGATCATCATTATCATTTTGAAGCTCAATTATTTGATGGAAAGGAAGAACATCATACCAATCATATTCGTGCAAACGTTACTGATGTTTTAATGCAGCAACAACAATCTGGTTATGTTTATGGGAAGTTAAAAAAGTTATCTAAGAAGAGAGTAAGAATTCAAGCTAGTACATCTGCGACTGAAGTCATTGTTGCTCATGGTAATGATGATGACGAAGTTGATGTTACTTGGACTAAGAAGAGCATAGTTTTTGAGTTCGAGTATTTGGAGCATAATCCTCTACGCCACACTTTAGATGTTATGCACATTGAAAAGAATGTTTGTGATATTTTGCTAGGAACTCTTTTAGGAACTGATAAGAGTAGAGATGATGAGAAATTTAGGAGTGCTCTTAAAAAGATCAACATAAAGCCATACCTTTGGCTACAATCGCTTTCTAATGGACAAACTTACACGCCTCCAGCTTCATACACTATGTCAACAGAGGAGAAATCTCTATTTTTAAAAGTCTTGCATAAGATTAGAGTTCCAGATGGTTATGGATCAAATCTGCAAAGGTGTGTGAATATGAGGCAAACAAAACTCATTAGTATGAAGACTCATGACAATCATGTACTCATGCAAGATCTTCTACCGTTAGCTTTAAGAGCATCTAATGCCACAAAAGTAATTGATTATTTAGAGTTGTCTTACTTCTTCAAGAGGTTATGTTCCGGTACTATTGATGCAATGAAATTCGATGACATTCAATCAAATATTGTCATGATACTTTGTAAGATGAGAAATAATTCATACCAACATTCTTCACTATAAAGGTCCATTTGCTAATTCACTTTGTTGAAGAGGTTAGGCTAGGTGGACCAGTGCATTACAGATGGATGTATTCAATTGAAAGGTTATTTTTTCCTAAGCTTCAATTCGATTCCTTATTATTGAGAAATTTTAAATTGAAAGTATTTTCGTAATATTAATATTGATTAACTTTTTTTTAAGGTACTTAGCATTTTTGAAATCACATGTAACTAATAAAGCCCAACCTAAGGGTTATATATGTGAAGGTTACCTATTTGGGGAGACGCTCACATTTTGTTCAATATATTTAGAAGGTATTGAAATTATCGTTAATAGACCTAAAAGGAATGAAGATGGTGTCCTAAACATGGAGTCCTACTTATATTCGTGTGGGTAGGAAGAAAGAAATGTTCGCGTCGATGATAAAAGTTTAAGACAAGCACATCATTACATGTTACTTCATTCAGATGATATAAACCAATTTTAGAGTAAGTAAAGTAATATCACAAAGTAATTTAACTTTTCTCAATAAATGTTTATTAATAATTATTGTTTGGTCATTGTTTTTCATAAAAGTGAGTTCATGCACCAAAAGCGACAAACACAACCGTCATATGACATCGAGATAGACGAGAACATTTTTAATGGTTGGGTAATCAATGAATTTGCAGGTTGGTTGCGTATGCAGGTGCTGTGATATCATTTTTTCCTTGTGTTGTCAATTGTTTTTATTTATACATTAAAAATAACCTAATGCAACGTTATCATTACTGCACAACATAGATGACAGCACTGTAAAAGGGAGATTGAGAATTGTTTTGGCTGGTGGTCTACGTGATCGTGGAATAAAGTTGAAAAGTGTAGTCATTAATGGTTACAAATTTAATACCGTTCATCGTGAGCGACAACGAAAAACTCAAAACCTTGGAGTCTTGGCAGAAGCAGATGGCCAAGTATTTTGGCAAACTAAAAGCTATATATGAGTTACATTATTATGGATATTATAAGGTTATATTGTTTCATTGCGATTGGGTGGATATACATAGGGGTCTACAAACTTATGTCAATGGTAGTGTTAAAAGTGTCTGTGTAAGTTTCTCAAAGCTTATGTATACGAGTAGGAAATTGTGTGATGATCCATTTGTTTTCTCATCTCAAGCAAAACGAGTTTTTTATGTAGAGGATGATTAAAGAAAAAGGATGGTTTCATGTGATTAGGAACAAGCCTAAGCTAGGGGTTTGTTTGACATGGGTGATGATACGTCTTGATTTTATTTTATTAACATGCTGCTGTTTTTTCTTGGTATTATTAAAGAAATTATTCGTATTATTTTGTATTGCTTATAATTGTTGATAATATTTAGAAATAGCATTGGCAACAAATTGTTTGAACTTTGTGTTGAAGTTACTATTTGCTTTACATAAGAAATCAAATAAATGGTAATTCTCTCTTTATCCGTAAAGTTATTGTTTTTTGCTTATTATTTATTCAAATTTAAATGTTATTACGTATTCAAATTTATGTTTTTAAGAGCCTGATATTCACTATTTTATTAACTTATTTCGAAACTTTTTGAAATGAGCTACCGTAGTAAAAGAACAATGACGTGTAAAAATGAAGATGCAACTGAAAAGCAAGAAAAGGTTCCAACACAATCGTCAATGATCCAAGATAATGCCTCAATGGATAGAAGATGGGGACCGTTTATTCCTCCAACTTCACAATCATCTACTAAAATTATCAAATCAATATTACCTGCTCAACCTTCCAAATCAAGGACTCTCCTTGGTCCAATTCCAAATTCACAACCATCTACTAAAACCCTCAAGTCTGAAGTACCTGCTCAACCTTCCGAATCAAGGACTCCCCTTGCTCCACTTACACAATCCATTGCAATTAGCAAATCTGAAATTATATGGAAACATCCTCCTATTGGATCAAAGCAACAATCTGTTCAACAAGAAGCAAGCAAGGTTTCTCCATCATCACAACCATCTCAAGTCAACAAACCTGAAATTATATGGAAAAGAACTTCGACTGGAACACCACAAGCATCACAGGCTAACAATAGCAATAATTTCAAGCAATCTTGGAAGAAAAGGGTTGTAAGTGATGAGGTTGATTATGAAGGCCCTTTGAGCCGACCTAAGCACCTCGTTTTTCTTTTGACCATCGTGATCGAGGATCCCTTAATTAGTCCAATATGCAGCCCACCAAAACATTAGAACCAAGGCAATTTTCCTTTTCTAAACCTGTTACCCCTAATGCTGCTACTCCTAAAGCTGCTCATCCTACTCATTATGGACAGGTTTTGATGATGGAAATTCTCCCTTTCTAAAGCAGCTACTGCTCCTTCTAAAGTTGCTCCAAAGACTCCAATGCTACTCTTTTTGATAGTGAAATTGATGCTGAAAAGGATTCTAATGCAAAGAAAACCACTCACGCTCCAATGTTTCAGCGTAAAGTGTTAATTCCAGATTGGAATATCACAATAGAGTATGATTATAAGGAGAACGTTCTAACTATCGGTAATTTTTTTTCCTCATACATGCTTATTTATTTATTCTATGACTAGTTTATATCTATTATTCCCATCTTAGATATCCTAATCTTACATACCACATACTCACGCGGGTATGCATTTATTCTATCTGTTGTTTTCTAATGCTAATTGGTTTCATTGTCTCACGTATGAAATAGAATTTGTTTTCCTACTTTGTTTGAATTTGCTACATTTATATCTATTTTTAATGATGTATGATTGTTTATTTCTGTGACGGGGCAAAAATTCTTTTAAAAAATAATTTTTGTACTGCCACAAATTCTCTACCCTTTGCGCCACTGTATTCTCAGATCCCGATGGCAACCATCAACTAATTAGTGGTCAGATTTAGCTAATGGACATTTGGAAAAATTATGGTGTCTAATATTTTGTTCACTTTAATGACTTGTACCAACCAATTAGGAAAGGTGGACATTATCTACTCAAATTTCCAGTTGGAGAACTAAATTGGCATAAAATTGATAAGAGTTATAAAGCAGATATCATCAAAGAAATAAGAGTAAGTTATTATACTTTTTCATTTTCTTCACCCACATTTACTCATTATACTATACACAACAATAATCTTTTGATGAAGGCTTGCTTTGTGATTCCTGATGGTGAGATATATGACGACAAAGCCCTTCAATGTGTTGATAAAAGCCGGAGGCAATATAGGTCTATATACATTGAGGTCACTATATTATAGGCCAAAAGAGAAATCTTTAGAAGAACATTACTCACCTGTGCAAGTTGGTATTAGCCTTGGTAACCGGAAAAATTTGGTGAAGTATTGGGCTTCGAATGACTTCAAGGTATCCTTTGTATGATTGTATGTTTATTGATCTCAAATGCAATTGATGTTTTTATTCTACTATTCCTTATTATTTCATGTTCTACAACGTAGAAATTATGTCGCTATGGTCAAGATGCCTGCGCCACTCAAGTGCATTTTCACACAACTAGTGGGACAAGCTAGCGAACAAGCGAGCTGACTATGTATGTCTCTCTGTGTAGTTGTTATATTTCCTTAGTTCCATTTAATTGTGTTTTCATCCATTGAGTTAGTTAATTAGTATAGGTTTGCCTTAATCATTCGACCAAAATTCAATTTCAAGTTTTATATGTGAGTGGTATTTGTTATGCCTTCAATAATCTTATTTTTTTGATATTTGTTTTGATTTTTTTTCTAGCCCCCTCTACCCACCCCTGCTTTAATGTGTGTTTTCATGTGTTACTAGTTTGATGAGCATGGAGAAGAAATTTCCCTATGGCAGCCATTTGAAGATTGTCATAAGCGGAAGGATGGAAGCTTTATTGAAGGATTAGTGACAAAAGATTTTTTGGTACTTGTACTTTCTTTTGATTGTGTTAATGTTTGAAATTTTCACGTATTCTGTTTGTTAACTTTCGACAACTATATATATAGGAGGACGTACAAGCAAAGGCTCATTGTTTGAAAGAAATGAATTCTGCTGGAGATAAATCTCGTCAAGACATTGAGAATGAAGCCTTTCAGAAAGTCATGTACGATGATGAAATCCCTGATCGACCACAAGGTTTTGGATTTGGAGTTCGAAAGAGTAAAATTTATGGCGTACAAGGCATGTTGAAAAAAGAGGGGTATGGGAATTTTCATAAGGTTCCAATGGAAGTACGTAATGATTTTAAGGCTGAAATATCTGTATTGAACCGAAGGAATGAAGTTCTTGAAAAGCAAAATAAAGATCTACAAGGCAAAGTTGAGGAGCATTCAAGTATGCTCAAGGAAATGTTAGACATTGTTCGTAGTGGTAAAACTTCTACACATGTTTTAGATGCAACTAAATTAGCATTACGCACTACTAACCCAAAGGTATTCTCTAAAAATTTATGGATGCTTTGCTCCTCTTTCTTCCTATACTTATACTTATACTTCTACTACTACTACTACTACTAGGAAACCTCTCTTGTGCTTACATTAATTGCTATATTCTCAAAGTTTGGAACTTTGGAACTTATTGTTTTAGATGACTTGAATGATTGTACATCACTTGAAGAGTGGTGTTTGTATTTGTCAATTATTTGTTTGTTTCAATGGTAATTGGAACAGGTGAATATCCATTATTGTAATTCCATTTTAGGAGTTATGGACTGACCATTTTACAAAGGAAATTTTTGCGAAATTTTTACTCAAATTTTAGCTACTTTAATTTGCTTTACTATTTTAGTTAAGAAGCAACTTGTTTTTACTAATAATCATTACCTTATTTTTCAATCAATTTACAAGTTGTATGTTTGAATATTTGTACTAACAAAATTTATTATTGGGCTTTATTTTGTAGGTGACTGATCGTGATGGAGTGAGTGGTTGAGGAATGGGATTCAACAAATTGCGGGTTTTGTTGATTGCTTGGGCTTAGTGTTAGTTTTATTGTCACAGTATATATGCTTTGCATAGCATTTTCAAATAGTTTAGATTAGCTTTTGACCGTTGCTAATTAGACTTTTAGCCTTTTGAATTATGTACTCACTAGCTAGTATTATGTTATTAGTAGAACAATATGCATCATTTTCCAAATTGGAGCCGTAGATAATTATCAATTATTTGCAACTGTATTAATCAAGCTAACATTATTGTTATGAATGATATATTATTATATTTATTTTCCATTACATATATTTAATTAATTTATTGTATGGTTTTAACTCTTCCTTACTACATTACTATTACTAATTTAAGTGTATCAAAATAATAGGTTATTAATCAATTATTATTAGTATTTGCTAATGCATTTAATTTGGTGGGAATTATTTATCGACGCAATTTGTTGTCTATAATAAAATGATAGTGGAATTTTTTTTTGGTCATAAAATAGCGTCGAAAATAAATAAGTGCTTTTAAGCGTCACAGATCTAGACGCTATTGTTAATGTTTTGACGCTGAAAACCGTCTTTAAAGGTGACATAAAAAAGCGTCAGAAATATTTTGGTGCCAAAAAGCGTCAAAAAATATCGACGCTCAAATTCATTGTGGTACCAAATGCGTCAAAATTTTTGACGCTTTTTGGGGCCAAGTATTTTAGACGGCCAAAATCGTGACGCTTTTGGGAAGCGTCGAAAAAATATTTTTCGACGCTTTTTTACGTCAAAATGTATAAAAAAAGCGTCTAAAAATGGGTATTTTTCTAGTAGTGCTCATTCCGTATTTTGTCCTTTCTTGTACGCCCACACATCCAATATAGCATATACAATTCCGCCACACCCATCTTATATGGAGGTGGTAGTAGTTCAAAGAGCAACATTCGACCCCGTAAAACAATGTTGGTCTAATGGCTATGCGGTAAAATTTTCACTTCAATTTATTGACCATATATAGCCCGAACACATTAAAAAACCAAAAGCTCCCCTCCACTTAAACCAACCCAATTAAAATGGGACTGTTCAAAATTTCTCTTCTCTATTATTGTAGGGGAGTTAGGGCACCAACATTAACGCGACTCTCTAAAAAAGATCTCCAACCCACTTTGTACTTATTCTCCAACTCACTCTTAAGTAGTTTAAGGCCCTATTCTTTTGGACTGAAACGTAACCAAACTGAAGTGAATTGAAATGAACTAGTTAAACTAAATTGAAAGTAGCTGAACTGAACTGAAGTAAGTTGAACTAAACTGAAGTGGACTAAAATGAAGTAGTAATTATAATGAAGATAAGCTTAACTGAATCGGATGGAAGTGCGGAACTGAATTGCCAAAAATTTCGATCCAGAAAAACAATGCCTAACTTATGAAATAGTTTTCCAAAATTAAAAAGCAAAAAAATAAATAATTATTATTATTAAAAATAACATTAAAATATGCCAATTATGGCTTTGTATGCCTAGTGCTAGCTCTCTCAAGGCTCACCGTAGAATCTCTTTGTAATGTATCTGCTTGCAAGGCCGTACTAAAATTTTGGAGCATAGGGTGGGGGCCCTATTAACTTCAATGCTACTGTGAACGGCGACACGCAACAACGATGTAATATCAAATACAATATTTTTTTAGGGAGTTTCAATCATAATTAGGCACCATTTAATAGAAGTTTTTGCATTTTTGATTAAATGAAGATATGACACTATAGAAGTTGGTCGAAATTATTGTTTATATATCTGACGTAGAAAAGAATAAAAAGCCAAAATATGATTTTAATTGTTTTTTCTAAAATAATTGGGCATTCTTAAACAACAACTAAACATATACAATAGTATTGGAAAGTGATTATATTGAACATCTCCGACCTGTATTTGGGAGTTCTTAACAAATATCAGGCGTGCCGAAGCTATTGTTTCTTTACATCATTGTTGCCTGTTGGTGTTTACAAAACTTTTACTATTAACTTAGGTTTTTTTAAAATTTAAGGTAATCTTTTGAAAATTTTCTTCATCTACAACAGTAAAAACTTTATTTGATAATGATTAGAGATTTTATCTCAATGTCATTGTAAATGATTGATGCATAATACTTGATACATTCTATCATAAATTTGTATGATACATTTACAATGTGTAGAAAATAAATATATAGAAAAATAAAATTTTGAGGTATCACCTTTATTTATAATTAAGGTAATCTTTTGAAAATTTTCTTCATCTACAACAGTAAAAACTTTATTTGATAATGATTAGAGATTTTATCTCAATGTCATTGTAAATGATTGATGCATAATACTTGATACATTCTATCATAAATTTGTATGATACATTTACAATGTGTAGAAAATAAATATATAGAAAAATAAAATTTTGAGGTATCACCTTTATTTATAATTAAGGTAATCTTTTGAAAATTTTCTTCATCTACAACAGTAAAAACTTTATTTGATAATGATTAGAGATTTTATCTCAATGTCATTGTAAATGATTGATGCATAATACTTGATACATTCTATCATAAATTTGTATGATACATTTACAATGTGTAGAAAATAAATATATAGAAAAATAAATTTTTGATGTATCACCTTTATTTATAATTCAGAAGAGAATGAAAGAGAATTTACAAAAAATCCTCATCTTCAAGGTCAATGAAAGTTGTACATCAACACACGTAAATCAAGCAATAAAATTATGAGTACGTAAGCGAGCAAAATTTCAAACCAGTGCAATCTAAAATATTTTGTAAGTATTTGAAGGTATTAATACATAATAGTGTTGAAACATGTGTGATGTAGGGACTAGCACAATAATTTGTTTTAAAAGATTGATTTATCTAATACATAATATTTTTTGAGTTTTTCTAATTAAGCTATGCCCTCGTGGTTTTCACTTTTCTAAGGTGTACCCTAAACTTTTATTTTTTCTCAGTTGTACCCCTAATTTGATTATTTTATTATCAGTACTAACCTTTACATGCAGTTTTGCTCACTAGTGTTAAGCAGTTGTTTATTAGGGTCTTAAATTCTATTTTTTTTTCTACATTATACCATGCAAAACCCCTAATAATTTGATATCATTCGTCATTTTCCTTGCAAACCCATAAATGAAGCTTTAAGGGAATTATTTATTGTAAAATAAAATTTAAACAAAAAACCAAAAACCAAGTAGTTAACGACAAACTAATGGAGGAATAACGAATTGGTTAAAGCTTATAAAAAAATTAGTTTAGGGGTGCACTTGAGAAAAATGATTAGTTGAAGGGCACAACTAAGCAAAAAATAAAAGTTTAGGGCACAAGCCATATAAAATAGTTCGCTGTATATGATACTTAATTTTCAAACAAATTTATTGGGAAAAATATATCTTTTAGTACTAATTTAACCAATTTATAACATTAAAGAGTCCTATATATTTTGTTTAAGATAAAATATAGTCATATGAGATCTTGTTAGACTCCCCTCACTGTGAAGATTATTAATATCTAATTTGTATAATTTTTTATGTCATTAAATCTTTTTACTTTACAAAATTAGTTATTATTTATATAATATTTATCTTATTAATTTATTATCTTTAATATCATTATATATATTTCTAATGGGCGTATAGTATTTTATTTTTATTATGGTTGTCTAATTTATCTATGTTGCATGAGAATTATTTAAATGAAAAAGATATTAATTACTAGGAAAATGATTGGTTTAGAAAGGATACTAATACGTAAAACACTTTTTGCAAACCCCCAGAAACTGTTGCAAAAGGCCAAAAAATCATTGCAAATACTTATTGCCACTGTCAAATAATTGTTGCATTCTTTAGGGTAGAAAAAAGTCTTTTGCAACGGTTATTTTAAACTTTTGCAACGGTTTTATGAACTGTTGCAAAAGGTCTTTTGCAAAGGTGTTTTTAATCTTTTGCAACGGCTATAACTTAACCATTCAAAATATCTTTTGCAATGGCTTTTGGAACTTTTTGCAAGGATTTTGAATGAACCGTTGCAATAGCTTATTGAAATAATTTAGATCTTTTTGTAATAACCGTTGCAATAGCTTGAGAGCCTATAAACATGATTGGTTTAGAAAGGATGTTACTACATAAAACACTTTTCGCAACCCCCCGCAAACCGCTGCAAAAGGCCGAAAATCATTACAAAAACTTATTGCAACTGTCAAATAACCGTTGCATTTTTTAGGGTAGCAAAAAGTCTTTTGAGACGGTTTTTTGAACCTTTTGCAACGGCTACATGAACCATTCAAAATGTCTTTTGCAACGGGTTGGGAATTTTTGCAACGGTTTTGGATGGATTGTTGCAATAGCTTATTGTAATATTATGCAATAATAATCGATATCATAATTTAGTTTAGACCAATGATAAGATAACATCATTAATAGTAACAAAAATAATACTTTATTATTAATAATTGCATCCCAATACATACATGATCATTTGTAAGAAAAATCCAACATACATGAACAACTGTACACATCCCTTTTTTTTTAAACTTTGTAATATGCAAAGGCAAGTAAATTATGAAATCCAAAGGAGGCCATTACCCAAACAAATCTCATCATTTATTTAATTAAACACTAGTCATTGCCATAATTATCATCACTGTTTGAGCTTTTCCATTGCCAAATCACCAGAACAAAAATAAATCTTCCATATAGCTGCTCCAAATGTTCCACCTATACAGACCCATTTTCAAAACCAATAAGAAAAACATGGAAAAAAGAATTAAAAGAAAAAAGTAACTATGGTAGATAAATAAACCAACACAAAAAGTAACAATGATAGATAAATAAACCAATACATGCAGAAGTTCTTGTATTGTTCTTAAGATTTTCATAGTAGCAACAACTAATTTTAATGAGCTCCAATATTTTGGTCTGTTACCTTTTTTAAACTAGCAAAAACGACCAAACTTAATTTTCATGAACAAATTATAGTAGATTTCATTGTTTAAAAAAACGAGACAACAAAGTCATCTCATAACTCATCATCAATTAAGACATTAAAAACTTGAAAGGAATAGAAAATGGAAGAAGTAGCCTGTCTAGGTATTTAATTAATGCAAGTTATACGCTCAGTAGATTGTTTTAACCTTAACACATTAATAAGCAAATACATGTGTAACATCCATGAGCTAATGGGGAGGTCTAAACACAAGATCATATTGTATAATAATAATTTTAATCAGATGTGCACATTACGATCTTGTGCACAAGATCCTAATATACTCTAACATGTCCAAATATTCAAAAACTCAATCATATCAAAGTATACCTAAATTCATGAAACATAGTCAAGTAGGCTTAATGGAGGCCAAAGACATTCAAAAGCGTCCAAGCACATCAAAAAACATTCATAAATGCTTAAAAAGTGCACTCAAATGTGCCCAAATGCAACTAAATGTGCCCGAATACTAATAGCATACTTGATTACAATCACATACATTTAAACAAAGGAAAAATTCGCAAAAATAATCCCAACTTTGGGCCCACCTAATGAACGACCAAACTTTTGATTATCCAATTTTGGACCCAACATCATAACGTATTTTCCAAATTTTGACGATTTCACTGGTTATCTATTAAACTGGTTACCTTGTTTATTTCTTAATTCTTTTTTTATTTATTTCTTTTTTAATAATTAATGTTATGTGGTTGACTTCTACTGTTATTCTTTCTCACTTCCCTCTCTTTCTAATCTCCTTGACTTCCTTAACACTTCCCAAAAACATCGAAAAAAATTCACAAAATCCCCAATTTCGACATCTACAACACTGTAGTTAAGGGTTTGAAGTGTAAACAAACAAGGTTAGTGAATTATTCTATGGCCATGTATGTTGAATTTTGTACGACAAAAAGGGTTTTTTTTGTTGTATGTTGGTTGGTGTTAATTTAGTTTCTGTAATTGTAATTGTTTTTTTGTTTTTTTTTTTTTTTTGTTTTGCAATTGAAGCAATAGAATTATTTGAATGTATGTTTGTTTTACATTTGTTGTTTTCCTTGTTGCTGTCATGATATGTTGTTGATGTTTCTTATAGTTGTTTGTGTATATATTGCTTCAATGTGGTGCAATGGTGTTGTTCACTAGTAGAAAAATTGGATTTTGCTGCGCCACATTTGCTGCGGTTCTTTGAGATTTTTAAAGAACCGCAGCAAATAGTTGTTGATGATACACAAGAAAAATTATTTGCTGCGGTTATAACCGCAGCAAATAAATCAACCCAAAACAAATGGTTGAAGCCCAGCCTAAACGAAGGGGCTATAAATACAAAAACCCTCCATTTTTCCACCTAACCCTAACTCCCCTTCATTCTCGCCTCTTTCCCTCTCATTCTCGCCTCTTTCCCTAACTCCCTCTCAATTTCTGATCTCTCCATTTCTGATCTTTCTCCCTCTCAATCTCTCAAACCCTAACTCCCTCTCTCATTGTCGCCTCTTTCCCTCTCATTCTCGCCTCTTTCTTCTCTCATTCTCGCCTCTTACCTCTCTCATTCTCATTCGTCCCTCCCTATTTGAAGGTACTACCTCCTTTAATTTTTTTTGTCTTTCTTGTTTTTTTTTATTTTTTTATTTTTTTATTTCGATTGTAATTTTTTTTTTCAATTGTTTTTGTTTTTTTTTTCTTGTTGTTGTTGGTTTGAAGTTGATTTATTTATTTGATTTGTTTGATACAATTTTGAAGAAAATTTCGAGCAATTTTAGACGACTTTGAGGCGATTTCGAGGCTTGGGCGATTTCGAGGCTTGGTCGATTTTTCTTCAAGATCTATCTTTTGAGGTTAGTTAATCGAAAACCCCTAATTTTTTCGATTGTTTTCGAGGCTTGGGCGATTTTTCTTCAAGATCTATCTTTTGTGTTTCATTGATTCTGATTTTTATTTTTCTTATTTTTTATTTTTTTTATTCTAATTTTGATTTATTTTTTATATTTGTTTGATGGGTTTTTAATTTTGTTGTTTCCTGATTTTGGGTTTTCGAATTATTTTTTGGTTTTGAACAAATCGAAGATGATAAATTATTTCGTGTTGTTTATTTCGAGTTTTTTTTTTTTGTGACATGTTGTTATTTTATTTGAATTATTTGTGGTATGAATATTTGTGAAATTTTTTAGGTTTTGTTCCTCAAATCTGAAAATGAAGAACGCCATTTATTTGTAATAAAAAAGGTATAATAATCACGGATTAAGTCATAATTAATTAAAACCCCTTTTGCTTCATTGATTTCATTAAGTCATAAGAACGCCGAAAGTGGAAAAAGTTTAATCAATTTTAGCAGGACAAGATCCACAATTTGAGCACTTTCATTGATTTCCTACCATCATTATGCTTCTGACGACCCATTATTTTTAATTTTATTATTATTATTGCTCTAAAGTAGAATTATTGAATTAAAGCATATGTATATAACATGCATATTAAAAGTACTAATCCATAGTAATTCTAACGTGGTTTTTGCTATAATAATTGACTCGAATTTTTCCAGTATCCAAAGTAAGACTGTAGTAATTAATATCTGTATGTACTTAATTATATGATCGATCAGTACTATGTTTGTTTCGGTTCTGTGTTTTATGTGTTTGTGACCGAGGAACCATTCGATCAGTATCAATTATTTTTTAGTGCTGTTATGTTCCTATTACTGCTGGTTAAGTTTAGTGTTGCAGTTTGTAGTTCAACTTGCTCTGAATTCAGTTATGCTTGTTGTTGTGTGTGGTTGCATAGTTGTGACTGTCAAGCTTTGGAAGGATAGGCTGCTCAGTCTGATTTTGATTTGATTTTGCTGCTGCCGTGGGTGGTTTGGAGGCTGGTTGTTGGTGGTGTTGTGAGGAGCTTGCAGATGTGAGTTGTTGGGGTTTTGTGCAGAATATTGTTGTATGCATAGTCAGTTTGTGACACATCTTTCAACTTAGCTTGGTTTTTATTTTGGTTTGGTTAGCTGTTGGTGAGTGGGTAAGTGGGTGAGTGAGGGACTGACTCTGTGAGACTGGGACTTTGATTGTGTGACTGTTTGACTGTGAGGGACTGACTGTGTGAGACTATGGCTGAGTGTATGTGTGAGTGAGTGACTGAGTGTGCTTGTGTGTGTGAGATTTAGGCTTCTTATAGGGTTTTTCAGTTAAAGTTTTGGGATTTTACTCATGCCTACACTCGTCAATTACAGTGGCATGTTCTGTTTTTTTTTTGGTTTTTTTTAATTATTTTTGTTTTTTGATTTGTGAATTTGTGATTGATTTTTCTGGGTTTTATTTATATGATTGTGTTCATAATTGGGTTTAGGGTTGTAAGTTTCAATTAGCTAAGATGATAATTGAGGTTGATGAATTGATTTTCTTAAATCATTATGGTAATAAAATGAATAGTTGTTAATTTTAATTGAATGTAGTTTTAATTGAGTCCTTTTTCATAAGACACCAACTAATCCCTTATGGTGATCTAGGGTTCTTACTTGATTCCCTTATGGTGAGACAATTTAGTCTCTTATGGTGATGCGATTGTTAAATGAGGATTGAGTCCCTTATAGTCCGACAATTGTTTGATAAAAAATGAGTCCTTTTTCATAAGAAACTAATTATCTCCAAATGATGAAGGGACTCAAGTGATGACCATGGTTGTTTGAGTTGCTCCAAGTTGTTGATTGTCAACTACTTGTTGTAGTAGCCAATTTAAACAACTATGGTCAACATCATTGAGGTTTGAGTTGCTCCAGGCTTAAAACCTGTTGAAGTAGCCTAACTCGAATGGTGGGTGATCGTAACCACTTCCCTAATGGAGATTATGTATATAAACATAAACATATATAGTATGTTTACAAATGAGTAAGTGATAGTCTTGTTATTGTTGTTATTATTGTTGTTGTCTGGTTATTTGTGAGAGTTACGGAGTTGAGTTGTTTCCGTTGCTGCCACTTTTGAGTTGCTGCCCTTGCTGCCAACAGTGTTGCTGCCGCTGCTATCACTTTTCTGCATAATGCTCTTCGAAGTGTTTTTTGTAATATAATTGTAATTGAGGTTGAAAATATTAATTATTATGTATGTATAACATTTGAGATTGATGTTATAATTCTAATGCTGTTGTAATGTTGTTATTACAACTATTGTACATATACAAACATTCTGGCTACAATTTAGCATAAAAAAGCAAAAAAAAAAAAATTTTATTTTTTTAGGTGGTTATTTGCTGCGGTTTTCTTGGTTTATTACTGCTGCTCCAAGTGCTGCGGTTAAAAACCGCAGCAAATACCCCGAAAAAACCCGTAGCAAAAGTGGATTTTTGTACTAGTGGTTGTTTATTGTTGTTTCTTCTAAGTTGCTTGTTTGAGGTTGATTATTTATGTTGTTCATTGTTGTTATTTTTATGTTGTCATTATCAGGTTGATTGTTGTAGTTGTTTTGTTGTTGTTTGATGGAGGGTGAAGTTTGGTTGAAGATTTGGCATGTTTTTTTTAACTTTTTTTTTTTTTTTGAATACAATCGGAGAAAGATGCGTTATTTTAGTGGAGAGGGGAGGACTTTTAATATTGATCCAGATGAAATGTGTGGTTTTTACCTAAATGAGTTAGCTTTGAAATAAAGGAATTATAGTAAAACTGAAGCAATTTATTATCGTATTCCTAGATTGTCATTAGATGAGGGTTTAGTTAAGGTTTACGGTGATGATGATGAAGTGAGGAAGATGACAAAGTTGTGTGTTGAAAATAGGGGGCTTGTGTTGTTTGTGGTCCATACTAGTAGTCCAATTGTCCAAACACTACCTCTTTCATCACCTACTAAGTTGAAGTCACCTACCAATGGCCCATCATCCCTAGGCCCAAAAAACATTCTTGCAGAAAGCCGTCTTCATCTTCAGCTGCAAAAGATTCAAGGAAAAACGCATCAGTTTCTTATTCATCCATTGTTCCACCTTCATCCTCTTTTTAGAAGCTTTTGTTATTCAACCACCACTTCAACACTGTACCGATTCTCCTGCATTTGTACTTAATGAAGATCCTAGCTTTTCTATTCCACAAGATTTTGTGACATCTCAGCCTATTGAAAACTATTTCAACTCAACTCAAGACAACCCTAAAACACATTCTGAAATTGATCAACAACCAATCTCAACTGAAACTAATGAACAACAAACTTTCTCCACCTCAACTCAACTGAAACCACACAAGCAAAAATCAGATTTCATCTCAACTGAAACCACTCAACAATACAAACCAACTGAAAAAAAAATCAATCCCTTATCACACATGCATTTGATGTCATTCATGTACTACAAAGTTATCCATGGGAGGATGATAGGCCTTTGAGTCCTATCCCTTAGCAAAATTTACTCCATCCTTCTTATAGTGATAGTTCTGATGATCAGGACTTTGTTCTTGATTTGGATCTGATAGTGATGATTCCTAGGATAAGACTTGGAGGGAACATTGTGTTTAGGAGATAGATGATTTAGAGGAAACAGTAGAGGAGAATCTTGAAGAGAAGCTATTGGAAGAGGGTTGAGAAACTGATGATGAAGAATTCCATACAACTAGGCAGATAGCTAGAGGGTGGGATTTGTACATCATAGAGTTGTCAAATTAAAGAAGTTTAAGGAAAATTCTCAGAGTGGAAGATTTGTCCAAAATCCTAAGCCCAAGTTACGTTGGTCACCATTCTACAGTAGCTGAAGCAAAGGAAGGTTGGCAAAGTGACTATTGTGACAGTGATGAGGAAATCCACACACCTCCGGAAATTAGGGAAGAAGAGAATAGGGAGTTAAGAAAATCTAAGGGGAATTTGATAGTTGGTGCTAATAAAAACTTTACAACCTTCAAGTGGAAAGTATGTCAAAGGTTTACAAGTAGGCCTAATTTTAAAGAAGAAGTTGCTAAGTATGGAGTCTTTCAAGGAAGAAATGTGGGTTTTGTGATTAGCAACAAGAAAAGTAACTGAGTGTACAATGCCAAAAGGGATGTTGATTCAGGCTTTATGGAAGTTGGGACAGTAGAAGGGGGTGCTTTGTGGCGAAGACTGCGATGGGGGAACATAGTTTTGTGAGGAATATGGAGAGAAACACATAACTTAGAACTAGATGGATGGCTAAGCAGTTGTTGGAATTCAAAGCAAGACCCCATTGGCCAGATAAGGAGATCATTGGGTTTATTAGGCTGGCCTACAAGGTCATGGTGAAGAGGTGTTTTGCTTATAAAGTGAAGTATAGAGCACATAGGACTGTTCAAAATAATCCGATCTGAGCGATCCGATCCGTGATCCGAGCGATCCGAAAATTATAAAGTGAAGTACAGAGCACATAGGACTGTTCAAAGTCGGGCCAGATACAGATCGTGTTTATTGGATTGTCGGATATCCAAAATATCCAAAAAAGTGAAAAAAGTAGGTTTTTCGGATCGAGTCGATCGGATCGCACGTATTTCAGATTGGATTATTTCGTCAAATTTGAGAGTTTTATGTTTTTTTGGGCTAAATTTTTTATTAATTAATAACTTTTCGGATCTTAGGATATCCGATTATTCGATCAGATAAGTTTCGAAAATTTCAGATCAAATATCAGGTTTCATTCGGATCAGATACAGATCATGTTTTGGATCGATCCAATCCGAATGAACACCCCTAAGAGCACACACTACAAGATAACAACTATTTTGCGTCGGACAAATTCCATCGCAAACTTAACAAATTTCGTCGCAAAATGTCCCCCGCTAAAATTTTTGTCGCAAATTTCCAAATTTGTGACGGAATTTCCGTTGCAAAATTTTTGCGACAAAATTGTTGAAGTTTGCGACGGAAAATTTCCTGGCAAATTTGCGACGGAAAATTCCCTCGCGAAACGCAAAAAAGTTACAATTTTTTTTTTAAATTTTTTATGTTTTGATTGCTTATTTGTATTTGTTTTTTTTGGTGCAAATGTAAGCATTTTATTAATCATAAAAAAAAACAAGTACAACCTAAAATTGGTTCATCTATACAAAACAAGCTAAAGCTTAAAAAAAACCAACTCAAAAACAAACAGCTAAAACAAGCCCCATGGTAAGAAACAGAAAGGTTGTAATCAGAAGGGCTTAACCCATCTTTACTAAGATAGGCTTAGATAGACCAGGCAAAAAGTCATTGCTCCTGCTGATTCTGTATAAGGGACTTAAGCTTTGTAACCATTTGATCTTCTGGAAATTCTTTTTCTACCTTGGTCTTTACATTCCTTAATTTCACCTTACCCGACACTCGTTCCAGGTCACCAACCATGACAGCAAATGGGATCCCAGAAGATTCCGAACGCTCAAATATCTTGAAAACCTTTTTGGTAACCATAAATTCTGCTTTAATTTTGGCACGCCACAGTTCACTACCCAAATTGGAAGCAACAGTTAATTCATCTCCCATTTGACCCATCTAAACACCCACCAAAACCTGGGTTTCATTAGCTTGTATCACCTTCCATAATCTTTGCATAAAAAAAAAGGAAATTCTAAAGGAAAACACAAGAAAACAAGGCAGGGAAAAAGGATCATAGAAACAACAAGAATTTCATGCAGAAGAATAAACATCAAAATTAGACCTTGTACAAACTTGCATACTGGTCAAGCTATTTACTGGTATAGTGATATACTGATATGTATCTATGCATAGCACAAATTTTTATAGTGATAAATCAAGAACTGAAAGCATGTGTTAGCGTAACAAGAAACTTGCCTTTAGTGCCATGTCATCAATCCCTGTAGTTCAAACTAACATTAGCTCCTGCATTAAGTAGTTTCTTGATACGCTCTCTGGTCATATCAGTCTCACTGCATACACACACAACCGAAGATGAAAGAATTAGGGGGGACATGAAAAACAATACTACAAAATAGGCACGAGGGCATGTCAAGTCAATAAATGTTCATCACAAAACCAAAATGGTAACAAATCACAGTGATTCTAACCATTAGCTGATAGAAGACCTTTAGAATTTACATTCAGAGATAATCATATTTCACAACATAAAAGCTTGCTTAAATGACATGCTTGTGTAGTTCTATAAAAGTCGCTAACTCGTTATATGTCCATGGCATGAGCCTGAAATTCACACAAATTTCATTTTCATTTTTCTCTATATCCTACTGTGAGATCAAGTATGAGAGACTATAGCGAAGTTCAGGATTCACCTTCGACGAATATTCTTAAGTTCTCTAGGATCAGTAACTATAACCTGACAACCCATTTGCATTTTTGCCGCGTGTAAATTGAAATCCAGACAAGCTATCCTCGCCGAGCTATCCCTCACTCTCGCATGATCCAAATTGATAAATACACAATGCAAAAGACTACTAAAATAATTAACAACAGCTAGAATGAAGCAAATTAAACAATTTCCCATCTATGCCTTGAATTTATAACTAGTTTCAAAATTCAATCTAAAATAATATAAAAGGCTAAAATGGGGATCCAATAGTTCCATCAAAATTTCAATAGGACATTAGTTATAGAAAAAGTAAAATACTTTAAAATTGTAAGAAAGATAAGAGAAGAGTTGTTAATTACATTCAGGGGGAAGTTGAGATTTGGAGAGGAAAACAGAATGATCCCTGAAATTTTCATAGAAAAATCCACCTTCAACATGAGCTTGTAAATTTAGTTTCTTCGCTATCTCAGATGATGTCGCCATCTTTTGATTTCTGGACTTCGACTGCCTGATTTGATTTTTGGTTTTTTATAGTTAGTAATACTGTAGTAGTGTATAAAGTAGTGTTTCGTAATTTTTTATTTTTAATGTTTTTTTAGGAACTATAACTCTACAGGGCATTCCCTGAGCCGCTCGACCTGTGTTAAGAGCGTAACCATTCATAAGATAGCTATCTTTTGCGCTTCCTCCATGAGCTTTTAGAATATTCATGCTCTAAACCACAGCAAAAAAAATACATCAAGATCAAGAGGTAGTAAGGATAGGCACATATTGTGAAGATTTACCAAAAGCACGAAAACAGGGCTTGTGACAAAAGAATACACCAACTATTACAATGCACAAATTATAAACATGAAAGGAAAGAAAATTACTCACCTCTTCATCTGAGCTATCGCCATCACTGCTGTCACTTGATTCATCCTTTTTCTTTGATGCAACGGGACCATTCTTTGCTGCATTAGCAGGCTGTTTTGCAGCAGGATTAAGTGCATCCTGGAATTTTAACAAACACCGCCAGTTTAAAAATCAGCTACAGCAACACGGCTGAATAAAATTTTCAACAGTACAACAAGTTCAACACACACCTCTTCCTCGGATGATTCGCTGTCAGAGGATTCATCACTAGGTGAGGCAGCTTACTTGGAACCATTTTTAACAGCAGCAACAGGCTGTTTCTTTGATGCCTCTTGCAAATTATTGATAAAAAAGGGATTCCCAAGAAGAAACTGTAAACATAACCCAAAAATATAATAATATGAAGTAAAATATGGTAACCACGAAATTAGCAATGAAATTAGCATGGTAAACCACGAAATAGTTAGACGAAAACAGGCAGTGATAACCAAAGGTGCTACAAGCTCATATTCAATCCCCTGGAAGTTTCAGTAAATATGATACAGTGCTTAATTAGTAAAACAAAGGACAAAAATATCAAATATCGAAGAGAAAAAATCGACCAAATAAAGACACATAGCGTCTTGATAAAAAATCAGCGCTAGAAACTACAACAGGTTTGAATTCCACAATGTGAAGAAACAATGAACACATGACTTCACAATTTTGATCGAAATTTCAAGCGAAATTCAACTAATTTGAAAAAACTTTAAAGCGAAATTCAACTAATTTGAAGAAAACTTTAAAGCGAAAAAATTAAAGCGAAATTCACCAAATTTTGATCGATATTTAAAGCGAAACTAAACTAGGTTGACGAAATTTTAAAGCAAAATTTAACAAATTTGAAACGAAATTCAACTAATTCTAATCAAAATTAAAAGCGAAGTTCGAAAAAATTGACGAAAAATTAAACCGAAACTCAACAAATTCATCAAAAACTAAAACCGAAATTCAACGAATTATGACGAAAATATAAGAAAATAACCTGCCAAAATCGGAAAATGGAGCACTGCGAAAGGAAGAAAGAGAGGAGGAAAGAGAATAAGAAGAAGAAGAAGAAGAAGAAGAAGAAGAAGAAGAAGAAGAAGAAGAAGAAGAAGAAGAAGAAGAAGAAGGAAGAAGAAGCAGAAGAAGCAGAAGAAGCAGAAGAAGAAGAAGAAGAAGAAGCAGAAGAAGCAGAAGAAGCAGAAGAAGAAGAAGAAGAAGAAGAAGAATGAAAGAAGAAGAAGAAGAAGAATGAAAGAAGAGAAGATAAACGGCAGTGAGAAGGGTAGTGTGGTGGTTTCCGGAAGAGGAGAAGTGAGAAGGGAGAAGTGAGAAGGGTTGTGTTGGTTTGATTTTTTCGCAACAAAACAACACAAGGGTTTGTCGTTTTTTTTTCCGTCGCAAATTTCTGAGGGCTTATTCCGTCGCAAACACAAAAATCCGTCGCAAAAATCATTTGGTCATTTGATTTGGTTTGTCACTTTTTTGCGACGCAACGGAATCCGTAGCAAACTCTAAATTTGCGACGGAATTATTTCCGTCGCAAAAATTGTTCACTATTTTCCCGTTTTCTTGTAGTCACGTAGGCTATTACATGGTTCCATGAAGGCACATTGCAACAAGGTTGCTATTTACATTGCTGCACTGAAGGCTACTGGACAAGGTAAAGATATTGATATGATCGCAGTTGATAAATCAAAGAGTAAAAGACCAATATTCCAGAGGTTTTACATGTTCTTTGAGGGGCTTAAGAAGGGGTGGATTAGTGGTTGTAGAAAGATAATTGCAATTGACGTTGGCTTTTTGAAAACATTTCTTGGTGGTGCTTTGATGTGTGCCATTGGAAGGGATGTCAATGACCAAATACATCTCATAGCATGGGAGGTTGTGGAGGGTGAGAATAATCAATCATGGAACTGGTTTCCAAGCAAGTTGAAGAACTCACTTTAAGCTTAAGAGGGTGAGGGATTTGTATTTGATGAACATCAGGTATTGACCTCAACTTGTTTTTGTGTAGTGATTTGTGTTATGTTCACTTGCATTCTAGAGTATAAAGATTTGGTTTTGATCAATGTTTTTGTGCTCACTTTGCATTGTAGAGCGTACTTACTGCTATTGCTACTGTATTCTCAAAATATGAGCACAGACATTGTGCTAGGCACATTTTTACTAATTGGCATAAGAAGTTTGGAGGAGATGGCATGAAAATGGTGTTTTGGAAGACGTTAAAGTGTTACAATAAGGCTGATTTCAAAGATGCATTAGCTGAACATAGGGAAACTGATGAGGATGCAGCTGATGTATATATTGCTTATGACCTTAAGGTGTTCCGTAGGGCATTTTTTTTTCAAGTGATTGCAAATCTGATGTGGCATGTAACAGCAACATGGCAGAAACTTTTAATAGTTATATAGTGATTGCTAGGAGCAAACATCTAATTGACATACTAGAGGACATTAGAGGACAAAGACTAGTGGTTAAAAGTGAATAAATGGAATAGGTCTATTTGTCCTAGGATTCAAGTTAAAATAGAGAAGAACAAAGATGAAGTAAGCAGATGTTTTGTGATGCCATCAAGTGCAATTCTGTTTCAATTGACACCTAAGCTTCAAAACCTCAATGTTAACTAGGCAACAAGAACATGCACTTGCAGAGCATAGGATATGATTGGTATTCCTTGTTGTCACTTTATAGCTACTATCTATTTATTGCCACAAGAATGCTGAAGATTTTCTTGATCCATGCTACACAAAGACAGTGTATGCTAGAGCTTATGCTGTTACCATCCCTCCATTAGAGAGTGAAAGGTATTGGCCATCTGTTGAGTTGGCATTGGATCCTGCACCAATCAAAATTAGTCCTGGAAGGCCTAGGAAAAATAGAATAAAAAACCCTTATGAGGATCCTAAGAGGCCGGCTTGGATGGTGTAGAGTTGTTCTGTTCCGTATGCCATCACATAGAGCATAACAAGAGTAGTTGTCCCAAGAAGAATACAGAAAAACCTACCCCACCTAACCAAGGAAATAAGAGGCCTAGAGGAAGGCCAAGAACAACAACATCAACAATAACTGTAAACCATCAGCTTGATCAGTCACATGATCAGTTACAACAACATCATCATGTCACAGTTCAACCACAAAGTTAGGAAGGGGTGGAAGCGTGATTACACACAGTGGAAGAGGAAGAGGATCAAGGGGGAGAGGAGGAGCTATTGCTACAGTAAGAGGAGCAAGAGGGAGAGGGAGGGGAAGGGGAAGGAGTATACCACCAAGAAGCCTTGGTGTTTGGTTTGACTCACAGGGTACAACATATAGTAATGTAAGTGTTATATGTGTTTTGCTTTAGTGTTTCTGAAATCTTTTTTTTGCTAAGTTTTTAACTGAATTTTGGCATGTTCAACTGATACTAATTGTGTAAGATCATGAATTTTAGGAAGCCTCTGGATCAGAACCTAGGAGACTCACATCAACATTAATTAATGTGAACTCTAGTCAGGCCTCCACAAGTAAATGACCTTAGTTGTGTGCCTGTGCGATGTATCACCTTAGATAATTCGGGTTGTGAACATCAATTTATCCCCTTTTGGTTATTGACATGGGATGTATTTATGTAGAGATGAAGGATCAAATTACCCTGATGTTGAAGTTAGGAACTTGTTAATTATCTTTCTTTTAGGATGTATTGCTACAAAAATTATGCTTTTGCAATGAAAGGTTCATCTTTAATTGTCTGTTTCGTTCTTTCTTTCAATCTCTATGTCAATATCTCTATTATTTGTTTCATTATATATTTTATTCTCTTTTAATATATGTCAATACATAACTTTATCAATCAAAAGCAAATCAACTAGAATGTAACACAAGCAAATTTGTCATTGATAAGTTCATCATACATCATGTGATTATAAAGGGTGGATCTTGTTACTATCAAATTCTCCACCAATTCAACACCTATTGCTAACCTAGACAATAACAACCACCACTAACTAACCTACGCTACATTACCACCAACTTTCAAAAAATAGCAACTAACCTATCCAACATTACCACCCAAACCTATGCTACCAACCAAAATCAAGAAGACTTAAGCATAAGAACACAAGCAATGAACACCTAAGACAAAAACAACAGCAACAACAACTTCTTATTATTCTTTGCATTCTCCATAGCTCCCATCCTTTCACGATTCTCCATTGCAAGCTCACTTATTTCATCCTGGAGTTTCCAACTGTTCACCGCTAGCTGTCTAACAATGTCCACCAAAGTATCCCTCTCAACCACCTCTAGCCCAACATTCATGATATCTCTTGCAAAAAGCTCATATTGAAGGTCAGCAACTTGATCCACCTCATGAGTAAACTTGAAGAAGCCACAATCACTACAAGAAAATGGGAAAATAGCGACGGATTTTTGCGATGGAAATAAATTCCGCCGCAAACTTGCGACAGAAGTCCACTTGTTTCCAACGGAAATAGACGTCGCAAAAAAGTGACAAACCAAATCAGATGAGCAAATGTTTTTTGCGACGGCTTTTTATTTTTGCGACGGAATTAATTCCGTCGCAAATTTCCCTCACAAAAAATCGACAAACCCTTACGTTATTTTGTCGCCAAAAAATTAAACCAGCAAACCCTTAAACCCAATAAACCTGCAAGTGCTCCTCCATCTCCACCGTTTCTCCCTTCTCACTTCTCCCTTATCCTCCCTCGCTCCATCTCCACCTCCCTCAAGTGCTCCTCCATCTCCACCGTTTCTCCTTCTTCCCTCGGTAACAAACCCTTAAACCTAATAAACCTGTTTACTCCCAATAAACCCGTTCACTTATCACTTCTCACTCCCTCACTCTTCAAATTCCTTGGCTGCAATTTTTTCTCTCAAATTCTCCACTATGGCGACGGTGAAGGGTGTCACAACTTTATGTCAAAATTGAGGTATGTTACTATATTCTCCAATGATTTCAAATTGATAGAAGAACATCGAATTTAATTGTACATTGTTCTATTATAATTTCCCAATTGTTCGAATTTAGTTTTAATTTCTCCATTCAAATTAATTAATTGAAACTGAATTTCGGCATGTCATTGAATTGAAATGTATCATGTTATTTGTTCAGGATAAAAGTTTAAATCTTTATACCAAAAATCCAACTTCTCTATAATATTCTAATTTGGGTCCAATTTTTTTTTTTTTTTAAAATATTGAGCTTTTTTAATGGGCTTCTTTATTTCTCTGCCCAAAATTAAAAGCAATTAACATTAATAATAATAAAAAAAGCATATTTTTTGGTAACTAAGCAATTCATTTTTTGTGTACTTTAAATTGTGTAATTATTTGTGGAGGAAGAAGGTGGAGGTGAAGAAGATGATTATGAGGAGGAGTTTTGACTGTAGATGTGGTGGCTGAGATTGTGGTCGCATTTTTGTGTCCAACACTACTGATTGTGGTGACTGATTTATTTTTGTGTTCAACACTACTGACTATTATTAGTCTTTGTGATCATTAGAGAGTTTGAAAACAAGAGGTAGCCATAGTAGTGGAAATTGTGCCATGTTTGATATTGAAAAAGAAGCTGATTTAGCTGCTAAGTTAGTTTAGTTCTGTTTGGAAGATTATGTGAATTGTTTGTCACTATGGTCATGAGATGGATTGGAAAGAGGAGTAGCAGTATTTGTGGAAATACAAACATTATCATGATTGATATCGGAGATGAAGTTGGCATAGTGATAGTTGCTTAGTTGGTGTGTTATAAGTGAGGGTGGTTAGTCGCGGAAATTTATGTTTTGAGGAAAAGTGATTACAACTCTTTGGTGGAAGAATCATTTGTTGATAACTTGATATTGTCTCTGAAGGGCCTCTTTAGTTTTTATGTGATAGGACCTTTTAAACGTGAAGTTGAATATGTTGCTTTTTGTCCTTGTACTTGGCCCTATTTTGATGAGAACTTAATTTTTGTGGGATTTTTTTTAATTGGGGGCTTATAAGAGAAGTTTTCATGTGGGCGTTGGATTTTATCTAGGTTTTCATCTTTGATCTAGATGATTATGATTCTTGTACTCATGAGTTTGAATTTTTCAATGCTGGGGTGTAAATAATGTTACAGATGAGTAATTTGTAAACGAGTTTTTCAGTTTGGTTGAACAACTTGTAAAATGATGTAATTTGAAGTTTCGAAACTAGTTTTTAAGCTTTATTTAATGAAAAATATATTGATTAAAGAAGTAATTACTCTTGTTATGTTGTTTATATTGTAATTAGTTATTCTACTGTTGTTAGGTTTATGGAATTTTTAATGAAGAGTTTTTCTCACATGTAAATACATGAGACAAAATGATGAATGATCAAATAAGTTAATAAGTATTCAAACAAGTTATGCGATAGTTGTTCACCTTTCCTGATTCAGCCTCGGGACTCGCCAGACAACGAGGGCAGCGACGCCGGGCAAGGGATGCAAGTGTAGATAGATACCTAGTTCCATATAACATAGCTTAGTGCCTTCATTATAATTGTCAAACTTTAAAACTATGAAACTATTTAAGACGGAAATACTTTGTACGCATATATTACGTTTGGAATATGTAATTATCGGAAAATATAAATTGTCCTGATTTGATTAGAACACATAACGTGGCAGATCATACAGGTTACAGGCTCACACGCACAAATACAAATAAGCAATCAAAACATAAAAAATTAAAAAATCCCTCAACTTTTTTTGCGACGGAATATTCCATAGCAAAAGTGCATTATTATATTTTTTTGTTACCGTTTGCGAGGGAATTTTCCGTCGCAAATTTGCAAGGGTATTTTCCGTCGCAAAATAGCTGACTTTGCTAGGGAATTTTCCGTCGCAAATAATTTGCGACGGAAGTTCTGTCGCATGTTTGGAAATTTGCGACAAAAATTTTAGCGAGGGACATTTTGCGACGGAATTCCGTCGCAAATGTGATTTTGCGATGGAATTTTTTAAGTTTGCGACAGAATTTGTCCGTCGCAAAATTGTTGTTATCTTGTAGTGAATGTCTCTATAAAACACAACCCTAATTAACAACAAAACTAACAAACTTGGGGTTTCACAATTAAATACTTAAATAAATTAAAAGGAAACCCCTAATTCTTGCAACTAAGGGAAATTTAGTTACAAGTCAATGAACACAACCATATAGAAGCGTTTTCCATAAATTGGACCTGGAACCCTAATTGTACGAATTGGTGCAATTTCGTTGTGGAATTATATGAGAGGAGGCATTGAAGTACTAGCTGAACAAGACCTTGACCCAAAATTAGAGGAAGAAATTGACAAAGCTTTAAAAGAAAAAGAAAAGGAAAATGAGAGAGGTATGGGATACTTTTAAAGAGGAAAGAGTGGTGGAAGAGTGGAAGAGCAAAAGAAGAAGCTAAAGAAAGAGTGATAGAGGAGGGGTATATAAAGAAATATCAATGACAAGAAGTCAAAGTCAAAATAAAAAAAAATAACCGTTGAAGATTCTACCGGCTAATAACTACATGTCACCTACTTTTGTAGGTAAAATTTAGTGGGGTCCAAATTTGGAAAATACGTTATGAAGTTGGGTCCAAAATTGGATAATCATTAGTTTGGTCTTTTATTAGGTGTCCACCCAAAGTTGAGATTATTGTTGTGAATTTTTCCTTAAACAAATTCAAATTTGCTGAAAATTTCATTAAAAGAACTAACAATAGAACCAAGTACCAAGAGAAGAAAAGAAATGGAAAAAGGGAGAATTAGAGGAAAAGAAAGGAAATCGGGTTTGTAGCTTAAAAAGGACTTAGGAGAAAGCTACAACTAAAATCATTTACAATAAACTAGTTCATGAGTTCATCAATTGCAATTCACATTTATTAGAAACTAAAAAATATGAAAATCTAAGCATGGAGTAAACGCTAAAATAACTCACATTATGAAAAATCAAGTAATTACACATTTTCCAATTATAGATTATCTAAGCACTCACATTTTCCAATTTAGCTCCCATATTCTTGTGTTTTACGCAATATGCTTTTATTTTATTTTTGGACTTTCAAAGGTAATACACATTCTATCCAAGCACAAGGAACTAAGAAAGAAGTGTCAGTTTCTCTTTATTCCTCTTTTTAGTTTATGGTTTCCTAAAGAAGTAGGAGTTACTTAAGAACCTTATTATACTCAATATTCTAACTTGAGATAACACTCATTTAGGGGACTAAAGTTTGGTTTTACTTTGGTTTTGGAGATTCAAATTTATTTGTTTAGGTTTAAGGGACTAATATTAAACAACCGTTAACTTTAATGTTAAAATTAAAAATAAAAAAAACATTTAGTACAAGCCACATTAGAAAAATAATATTAGTATAGCTAATTGTTCATTTATTTTAAGAGTTTCCTAATTTATTTTAAGACAAGGGCATAAAAGTATTTTTCAATATTTAGGATAATTATGGGCTTTCACCAAATCCTACTTTGGGGCCTATAAGTACACCTTAAAACCCAAATTTCAGATTTTATCTTGCAAATTGGTGATTTATGATTCCAAAATTTAGAGAGAGAAAGAGGAAAAAAAAAAGCGAGAGAAAGAGGGAGGAGTTCGAACAAAAGAAAAAGAAAAAAAAAAAATTTTGTGTTCAGTTTTGAGCGAAGAAAAAAAAATTGCTTTCATGTTTGCCGGAGCTCCGCCTGCCACCGGAGCGTCGCCGCTGCAGCCACCGGCCACCCTTGCTCCTCCCCTACTCGGTCAAGACTATTAAAAACAAAATTCTTCTTCTTTCTTTTTGATTTAATTTTGCAAATTCATGTTTATATTTATGATTAATCATGTTTTTATAAGTTTCAATCATGTTTTATGAAGTTATGATTTGTTTTAAAGCATGAATTAATTTGTTGTTCATGAAGTTTTAGATTAGGGTTTATAAAGCAATGAAATTCTTGATTTTTATGACTTTTAAGGATTTAAACTTCAATATTATGATCATAAATTGTTGTTGGGTGAATTTATGATGATTTTATGAAGTTTAGATTGATTTTAATAGGCTTTAAACGTAAAATAAGTTGCTGTTCAAATTTTGCAATCATGAAAATCAATTGAATAAATATTATATATGAACATGTTTTGGCTTATGCAAAAATTATTCTAGAGCATAGATTTGTTTCATAATGATGTTAATAGATTGTAAAAGAGTTTTATGATGAATTTATGATGTATTTATGAGTTTAAAGTTAATTAATAAATCTGAAAATTTTATAAAAGCAAGTTAAAATAAGTTTTAAGTGTTCATTAATGCTAGTATGATCACATATGTTGATTCTATAATGTTACATATGATTTTTAGTATGTTTCATGAAGTTTAAAAGTGATTTTAAGCATGTATAATTGATTTGTGTTGTTTTTGAGGTTTTTCAAGGAGTTTTGACTATTTTAAATTGTTGTCCACTTTTCTAAAGTGACATAAAATGTATGTTGAGGTTTTATAAAGCATAAATAAGTTTTTCGAAAATCAAGTATTTTGCAATAGAAAATTAAAGTAAAGTATGGAATTGAATAGAGACCATATAGGGAATGTTTTGGACAAGTTTCCAATATAGAAAGTTAGTTTAGTGTTGTTGTAGAACTTAGTCAACAAGCTTTTAATTTAGTTTCGGTTTTCTCTATGTAGGAGACTTCGAATTAGTCAGCTTTTAGAAGTTGTGGTGGATCACCACTATTTCACAAGGTACGTAATTACGCCAAAAAGTGTTTTTTATGGCTGTTATAAAGCTTTTTTATAGCTGTTATTCAACAGCCATTATTCAAAGCGCTATAAAAAGTGATGGCACATTTTATAGCTTTTCTATAACCGCTATAAAAGGTCCTTCTATGGGCGCCAAGACACATAGATTTTACAGCTTATTTTTTATGGTTGTTATACAACAGCCATAAAAAGTGCTTCAAAGGGCGCCAAATAACAAGTCTTTTATAGCTGTTATTTAATAGGAGCTGTTAAAAGCTATTGAAAGTGGTGCCAAATAACACATCTTTTATAGCTGTTATTTAATAGAAGCTGTTAAAAGCTTTGGACATATAACAAAGCCTATTTTTCAACCGCTATTAAAACCTCCAATATTAATAAAAAAAAATCCACAAAAATATTACCATTTTGTCGAAAGCTTCAACAATAGCTGTTATATATTTCAATAGACGCTTTACGCAAATGTATTCCATTGTGGAGATACTCGAAACAGTTCACTTTTTTTCAAAATATATACCTAGTTATAACATACATCCATTTGATCAAAAAGAAAACATATCAAATAACAAGTCGACTACAAATGTTTCATTTGTTCCAACTTGAACATGCAAGATAGCTAAATGTGTTGAAAAACATGACGCACCCACTCAAGTCTAACTCCATCAATTTGAGTTTGATCGTAGCTTGAAAATTGGCAATCCGAAAAATACTGCATAACACATGTTTAAATTAGAAAAAAGTTAGAACATTAATTATTATTTTGCTTTTAAAAAAGGAAGATAACATGCAAGTAATATATTAAACTCATGTTGTAAAGGTAAAGGGTACAATAAGTAGAAAGGGCAGAAATTTCGGCAGCATAACAACTGTATATGGACATTTCCCATAAATAAACCATGAGTTATGGTTATTTAGCCACCTGCAATAAACTTTGGAAGACTCAAGGTCTTGGCAATATCTAGCAAAACCAACATTTTCAATCTTGCTTTCCGACAAAAGCATCATTTCAGAATTGGAAAGAAAAGGGAGCTAGCACAAGTGAATACACATTCAAATAATTTCTATTTTTGTAAAGGGGTAAAAGGATGAAATGGGACTTACAGTCTTAGGGATCTTTGTGCCTTTGTGTGCGATGATGTCTTTTATGTATCGCATGACATAATAGTCACAATCAACTCCATTTGTTTGCCGAGGACACTACATAAGTAATAAAATAAAAAAATATAAATGTCCATTCATATGAATGTTTGAAAATTGAATAATAAGGTAGCTATCTAGGTTATGAATTAACCATACTTTTATTGAATGCCATTTCGTATCCATCTTCAATTTTGTACCAATCTCCATTTCACTTCGATATTGAAAAAGGGCTCTAAAGGGATTGAAATTGAAAATAAGTTGCTTATTTGAGACTAAGTATAAATATTGATTGATAAAAGGAATAAGGATCCTCTGTAGCACTAAATTTAGCATGTTGAAAATGTATTACTCACATGTCAACAATTTCACGTAAATCCTCTCTGACACCTTTCGATGTTCCAATTTCATCTTGATTGTGCAAGGAATCAAAGTAGTATACAATGTTGTTGAAAGGGTCGATACCACTCAATATCCAATGCATCCTACTCAACAGACATTAAACCACGCAAGACATAAGCTACTAAAAATCCCACCTTTTGTTCACATAACTATGGTACGACATAGAAAACCTACGATTAAAAGGGTAAAATAAGATATAGATAAGAATTACCCGGCATTATATGGAGCAAGGAAGATTTTTCCTTTTGTTGCATTGATTTTTCCTATCGTACAAACTCTGCATAAACTTAAGCTAAAATTTAATGTGATTGAGAGCTAACTTTTCAGAAAAATAGCTCCATGCACTATCGTACATCACTAGTACTAAATTGAGTATCCCACATGGCAATGATGGCATTATTTTATATAAATACTTACAAGTTGACAACTTATCACCTATCACTAGCTCAAACACCTAAAATTTCAAATAAATTTATGAAAGAATTTGATAACAAATCGACAAGGCAGCACCATGACAGTTATAAATCTTAGAAACATTCAAAGCAAAGGTATAAAAATCACAAATAAATTTCAAAGCATTTATACATGTCTCCCCCATAAAAAAAAAATTACTTCATATAATGCTTCGTCCATATTTTCCTATCTGTCAACAAAAAATTGTTTGATTTGACCTCGACCAATTAAGTTCTTTTCGCTCAATCCTTTACATATCTTAATCCCTTTTCCCTCCATCCTCCGCCTCCACTCATTTTGAATAAAAAAAACTAAGAATTTCTTTTAAATATGACTTAGATAAAATCATTATCCTCATTTATAAGTTCACATATTTTACAAATCCACTAATCTCATGCTAATAGTACAAACTCCATCATGAATTATATGCATTTGTTACATGTACAAACTCATTATATGCTGATTAGACCAAACTCCCTATGATGGACAGTTTGACACCCATATAATCCATATAATGCATAGATATCAGAAACAAATGAATAATGCAGAATAGTTTAGTTTCAATACTTTAAGTCAACCAACACAATATAAGAAAATAACGATGAAGTATAGATAGTCTGCTAAACCACTAAACACTAGGCTGGAAGATTTGAAATTTATTCTAGTGGTCTAAATTTTAGTTGTATTTTTGTGAATATGGCTTACTAGATGTTTGAATCTTGGAAGGACAATGAGTGTATGCATTCAAGTGATTTCATTTTAAGGTATTGTTTGTTAGTCTCTTTGGTAATATAGCTCTACATTTCAGAAGTTTTATGATCTACTTTTAAATATATGTTACTCCTAAACTGATAACTACCCTATTACTTGTTAAATAATGGGAATCATAGGTGATAGTTTGATGCATTCTTTACCTTAGCTCAATGATTCCTAAATATTATTGATGATTATACTTTGAATTTATTGTCCATGCCAATGCTCGTTTCCTTTTATTACAGGTTTCAGACTATTCAAACTCACTTTCATTTCCATCTAGTACACACTCGTCTCTTTAACTCTTTGCTTATCATATGCTAATATTCACATATACTGGTGCAATATTTATAAACTTTTGTGCATCATGCATGTTTTACTTCACAGCAACCTGACATTACAAAGTAGTTCCCTAGTTATGTATACGAATCTCCAGAATTAGATAGTGCCGATTCTGATAACTCTCTGTCAAGCGGCTATACTTCATTGGTAGATCATCATTTAATTCTGAGCCTTGTAAAAACAACTCAGGCTCACTGAATTCACTCTTATCAGAAAATCACTTATCCATGTTGCAAAAACACCTCCAAAAAATGTGTTTAATGACTATAGGACTATAAACTTTACCAACACTATAACTATATGGCTATATCCCCTTCATGAATCAATCTGCATATAGCGGCGGATTCATGCTGATTGCTAGGACAGTAAACTTTACCAATGCAGAACACCCTAAATTGACTATAGGACTATAAACTTTACCAACACCCTAAATTGACTCTCAATGCAGAAAACCCCATTCACCAATAAAACATCAGATTACCAGGATATGAATGATGACTGAGAATCCAATTTCAATTTGTTTAAGGCTATCAAAAACTAAAAAAGAAACTAACAATGAAACTAATAATTGCGTAATTAACAATAACCAATCTAACTTTCAATTGAGAAATAAGAACAATCAGTAAACATGCAAAACCAATCACAAATTGAAGCCCTTAATTTCCACAAAGCTCGCCTAAAATCAAAATCAAAAACAATTCCTCAAACAATCAATCAATACCCCGTAAAATATAATCATCAAAACCACAATCAAACCACAATTCATAACATGCAATAATTTATACCAATCATCATATTAACCAAATTCATATTGAAATACTTTAATGCAGTAAATGAAATCAAAATTTACCTCTACTCGTCGATTTCACTTGTAGCGTCGATTTCAGTTGTCGAAAATTGCCGCCGGAGATTAAAATTGCTGCTGGGAATTTTGCCGGAGATTTAATCCAGAATTTTGCCGGAGATTTCAGTCGTCGATTTCAATTGTAGCTTGAGGGTTTTTGTGAGGCGGTTTGTTTGATTTTGTGAGGAGCATGAAGAAGACATCGTGTTTTTGTGAGGAGTAGACTTCGTTTTTTTTTATTTTTTTATTTTTAAGTTAGTTTTAAATATTGTTTTTATGCCGGTTGTAAACAAACCGCTATAAAGCTATGCTGCTTTGGATTTTGATTGTTTTTATGGCGGTTGAAAATAAACCGCTATAATAACTGTGTTTTTGTTTGAGATTAACGGTTGTTGTCAATTAACCGCTATAATATGCCGTTTTCTTTAGCTTTTTATGGCTGTTGTTAATTAACCGCTATAAAAACGTAGCCAACTCACTTTTAACAGCGGTTGTAGGGATAACCGCTATTAATTGACAGCTAAAAAAGATCAATTTTGTTGTAGGGTAAGTACTAAAGACAAACATAAGAATTAGAATCCATGCTTGGACGATGCTTTATGTTATGATATGTTGTTATGCTTTTTGGATTATGAATTGACGTGCATGACAAGTTTATTAGAAGTATGAATTTATATTATTTTGTCATTCCATATTGTTGTAATATAAATTCTACAAGATTTAAATTGGAATGTTATGATTATTTAAACTTGGCCAATAGCTTATTGAAGAATAAATGAAGTTATTTAAGTTGGTTAATTATTTAATCAACAAGAAAAGTAGTTTGTGAATTTTTACTCACATGATTAAAACAGGTTAATGAGCAATTATTTTATACATGTTGCCACTCACAGTTTAATGTGTGGTCAAGGAGAAAGTAAATAGTTAGCCACTCACAGTTAATGTGTGGTAAAGGAAGTTCAGTTTAATTAAGGGACACACATGAGATTATTTTTAGAATCACTTTAAAACAAAGATAATTAACATGGCTTGCTTGATTTGTTGCATGTTTTTATGTGATGTTGTATGTGAGTCATAACATTGTTAAACTGGTTAATCACGTAAAGTGTAAGAGGATTCACATCAAAACTCTTGAAACGTATATACCTTGAATATGAACAATTGGGGGAGTCGTATGGAACAGTGATCTATGTCTTCTAATTGGAGAGCAAGACGTTATACTCTTTTGTATTTTTAATGCGCTGGAATTCCGTCACTTTATGTGACATAGGTAATACCTTCTTGGAGTTGCTCCCAAGTTGGTGCCCCATAGGTCGTTTTTTAAAGGAAAGGAAACCCGTTCGATGCGGAATCCAAAGTCTAAATATAATAATTAATTTGTTGAGTCTATGTACAGGTGAAGAGTTATCAAAGGTAAGATGTGTGTATGTTTTAATTTATGTTGTTTTGCTGCATAGTCTTTAGTAGTTATGTACTCAGCTTTGCTGATTGTTTGTTTTGTGTGCATGGCTTTGTCTTGGAATTGGCCCTACAATGACCCACTTGTTGGCGAGTAGTTGTCTAGAATAAGAAAAGCTACAAGTACAAGTGGGCATAAGTCATTTAATGCTGGGCTGGAGTGAGAGTACTTGCTGTGCAGTTTTGTATTTTTAATTTTATTGCTTATGAAATTCTAACTTTTATTTGGATGTTGTTTTTATATTCAAAGTTTCTAGTTTTGGTTTTTAAGGGCCATTAAAATGCTTCTGAAGTGTAATAAAGTTTTAAGTTAGTTTTTGTTTTGGGTGGTGGTTTAAATTTGGTTTTGAGATTTGTTTTGAAGTTTAAGATTTTAAATTGGTTTTGGTTTTAAGACTTTCGCTGTAGTACTTTGATAAATTCCTTAGCCGTTATCACGGTGGCGGTAATACTTTGGTTGGAGGTACCTGGAGGGTTACATTGCTAGGAAGGAGAAAGAGTATCAGGAGATGAATGCAAGTAAGGAGACCCCGCCCACACCAAGCCCAGGTAGCCAGGAAAATGAAGACATGATGGTGAAAGAAACTACTTCTGGTTCAAGGAGTGATGAGTCAAGGGATAGCTCATGTTATGAGATCGAGAACCCAAACCCAGTAATTCCTGTGTACGTAGACTTGGTAACCGATTCTGAGGAGGATGAAGAAGAGCTTGATCCTGAGGAGGATGTGGATGAAGAAATGTAAGAGGACATAAAGGATGATATAAAAGATGATCCTGAGTTTATAAAGGATGATATAAAAGATGATCCTGAGGAGGATGTGGATGAAGAAATGTAAGAGGACATAAAGGATGATATAAAAGATGATCCTGAGTTTATACCCAAAAAATATGTATGTCAAGGGATATAAAGGACAATGTTAATGTTTAGGGATTTTTGTTTAGAAATAATTTAGTTAATACTGTTTAGCATTTTTGATGTTTAGAATGTTGAACAATTTAGATTATTGTTTATGTTAGTTAGAATAATTGGCAGTGAGCCATAAAGAAATATTAAGAGGAATTAAATAATAAATTTCTTTTGGGAATGAATTAATAAATGAGTCAATTCTTTTAGGAAATGAAGCCTGAAGTAGAGTAGAACCAAGGGAATTATTTTTATTTCTTATGTTCTTTATTCTTATTTTGATGGTTGTGTAAACAATCAAAACTAAGTGAATCATTCGCTCTGAAAGAACGAAACTTCTTTTGTGAGACGAAATGAGAAAGTGTTTTATGTTAAAAGTTTATGTTGTTCTAACTTAGAGTTAGACATAATTTAATATAAAGGTCTTTTCCTCTATAGGAGAAATAGAATGGGTGAACGTAACAACAATCAGCTAAATGAGGTAGTGAGGCAATTAGCTACTGTAGCTGAACAATTAGCTGCCAGAGGAAATGGAAATGGTAGTGACCCTGCTGGGGAGCTTTTTAAGAAGATTTCTCAAAGTAAGACACAGAGTTACTAAGGAGAGCACAATCCAACTGTTCTAGAGGGATGGTTGAGAGAGTTTAACAAGCTGCTTAGGGCAGTTGAGTGTCCAGAAGAGCTTAAGGTGAACCATGATGTTTACTATTTGAGAGGAGAAGCTAATCTTTGGTTATCACAAAATGAGGCTGTGATTAGGACTTTACCAGGGTTCATTTGGGATATGTTTAAGGAGCAAATCCGTAATAAGTTTTATCGTGCGTTCCTTCATAAACAAAAAGCTGAAGAGTTTCTGGAGCTTAAGATGGGAAGTATGTCTGTCACTGAGCACTACTCTAAGTTTATAGAATTGTCTAGGTTTGCCAAGGAGGCCGTGACTACCGAGAAGTTGAAGGCTAGCCGTTTTGAAAGAGGGTTACCCTTAGACCTTCAGTCACAATTAGCTGGGCAGGTCTTTGAAGCTTTAGATGAGTTATGTGGTAGAGCTGCACACCTATATGCCATAGAGCAGAAGAAGAAGGAGGTACATAAGGAAGGTCAGATGAGGGAGAAAAAGAAGCATGGTGGAGGAAACTTCAACTAACAAGGAAATCATGGTAGATTTAAGAAACCTCGTTTCAACAATGACTTTCAGGGTAATAGGGGAAACTTTGGGAAGCCTACTTCTGGAAATGGGAATAGAGCTCAGATGACTAGTCAAGGAGGGCGTGTGTGCTTTTGCAAGAAGTGTCCTAACAATCACCTAGGAAAGTACTGTGCAAAAGGTTTAAATTCTACATGATTTAAATTGGAATGTTATGATTAGTTAAACTTGGCCAATAGCTTATTGAAGAATAAAGGGAGTTATTTATGTTGGTTAATTATTTAATCAACAAGAAAAGTAGTTTGTGAATTTTTACTCACATGATTAAAAAAGGTTAATGAGCAATTATTTTATACATGTTGCCACTCACAGTTTAATGTGTGGTCAAGGAGAAAGTAAATAGTTAGCCACTCACAGTTAATGTGTGGTAAAGGAAGTTCAGTTTAATTAAGGGACACACATGAGATTAATTATTTTTAGAATCACTTTAAAACAAAGATAATTAACATGGCTTGCTTGATTTGATGCATGTTTTTATGTGATGTTGTATGTGAGTCATAACATTGTTAAACCGGTTAATCACCTAAAGTGTAAGATGATTCGCATCAAAACTCTTGGAACGTATATACCTTGAGTATGAACAATTGGGGGAGTCATATGGAACAGTGATCTATGACTTCTAATTGGAATGCAAGACATTGTATCCTTTTATATTTTTAATGCGCTGGAATTCTGTCACTTTATGTGACATAGGTAATACCTTCATGGAATTGCTCCCAAGTTGGTGCCCCATAGGACGATTTTTAAAGGAAAGGAAACCCATTCGATGCGGAATACAAAGTCTAAATATAATAATTAATTTGTTGAGTCTATGCACAGGTGAAGAGTTGTCAAAGGTAAGATGTGTGTATGTTTTAATTTATGTTGTTTTGTTGCATAGTCTTTAGTAGTTATGTACTCGGCTTTGCTGACTGTTTGTTTTGTGTGCATGGCTTTGTTTTGTGTGCATGGCTTTGCCTTGGACTTGGACCTACAATGACCCACTTGTTGGCGAGTAATTGTCTAGAATATGAAAAGCTACACGTACAAGTGGGCATAAGTCATTTCATGCCGGGCTGGAGTAAGAGTGGTTCCTGTGCAATTTTGTAATTTTAATTTTATTGCTTATGAAGTTCTAACTTTTATTTGGATGTTGTTTTATTTTCAAAATTTCTAGTTTTGGTTTTTAAGGGCTATTAAAATGGTTCTGAAGTGTAATAAATTTTTAAGTTTGTTTTTATTTTGGATGTTGGTTTGTTTGAGTTTGATTTTGAGATTTGTTTTGAAGTTTAAGATTTTAAATTGGTCTTGGTTTTCAGAGTTCCGATGTAGTAATTTGATAAATGCCTTAGCCATTATTACGGTGGCGGTAATACTTTAGTTTTTCCCTGTTATTTAGGACTTTTATTAATTATAATTCCTAACTATCTACTCTATATTTTTCCGGAAAAATATAGAGTAGATAGTTAGGAAATTACAGGGCGTTACAATTGCCTTTTCTACTTTGTTGCAACAGACTTTAAAAATTGTTTCTAAAGCCGTTGCAATAGAGAGTTGCAAATGCTCTTTTATCAAGTATTAAGAAAAATAAAATCTTACGTGGTGCTTCTAATGCAATCCAATTATTCTACTTTAGATATATAATCTATATTAATTTCAAAATATAAAATTATAATGAATTACATGAAATAATATCATATTAGATGAGCTATGCAAATAAATTTGTCCCTTTACATAAAATTAATGAATTATGTAAGAAATCAGAATGATTGATTGATTGGTATTCGGAAAATAAACTACAAAAGGATAAATTTAAGCATTAAGTGTAAAAAGGAAAAGGGGGGGGGGGGGTTCAAACCCAAACCAGTCAATGAACATTGTTGTGCGTGTGCGTTGTCTCCAACAGATGTACCAACTGAGCCATCATTGTTGTAGTGTTTTTTGTTTTGCACATAATTTACTAAACACAATGATTTTGGTAGTGGGCCTAGGGAATGCCCCCACTTACCCTACGCTAGAAATGGTCTTGTCTCCATGGAGAGTCATTGGAGAGCTTCAATGTTAGGATAGAATTAACTCTCTATTTTCACTCTCCTTAGAGAGATCTTTGGTGGTAGTACAACAAAATTCTTAAATTGGTGCTCTTAGGAATAGTTCAAAAATTGTTCCTACACTCATTTGAGGGAAAAATAAAATTAAATAAGTTAATTGATTATTTGCTCATCAATTTATCGTGAGATTCGTGTAGGCCATAACAATAATAAAAGTTATTGTCATTAGTTAATTTGTTGCCAGAATCTTATATGCCTTAACAATAAAAATTGTCATGGCTTGATGAATAAAGAGGGCGTGCTAAAGGCAATAGCAATAAGGGTTTTGATTATGGAGAATGTATGTACGTAGTATCATAACTTATGCACAATGACATTATACCAGCACAATGTTGTTATATCTAGATGGATAAGTTTTATTTATACATGACATTATTGACATATTTCTGCATGACATAATCTTATTTTGCAAGGATTTATTTTATTCCTGCATGAAATTATCTTCATTAGTTTTACACTTTTACATGAATTTTTCTTATTTTTGCATAAAACAGTCTTTCTTTTTCATGGTATAAAACACTAAAATAAGCCCCAAAGTAATTTAGTCTACTGATGTCAGCTAGGAATCTATTAATCTTCATAATTATGATGGATTCATCACGTGGCTCATGGCTAGTTCTGTTAACTATATACACCTTCTCCATGGCTTTGCGTGAAGCGCAAATATATAATGTTGTCACTTCTTATATTAGGTCCTAGGCTACCTGGAAATGACATGGATGTATACATAGCGCCCCTGATAGATGTTTTGATGCTTTTGTGGAATAAAGGTGTGCCGATGTTTGATGCACACACAAGTATGGTTTTTACCTGTCGTGCGATGGTAATGATCACCGTAAATGATTTCCCAGCGTACGGCAACTTGTCAGGGTACAAAGTTAAAGGTGCAAACGCTTGCCCAGTGTGTGAGGATGATGCGAATGATATTTATTTGAAGATCTCTAATAATGATGTGTATAGGAATCATAGAAAGTGGCTTCCTCAATTTCACCCATATCGGAATATGAAATCAGAATTTAATAGACAGATTGAGAATAGGTTAATTTCTAAGCCAAAGTCTGGAATGCAATTATTTGAGAAAGTGAAGAATGTCACTACCGTGTATGTAAAAAGTGCCAAAAAGGGTCCAAAAAAGCGTCAACATTCAGGTCCAAAGAAGGGTGCTACCAAGGATAAGAAAAAGGCACAACTATGGAAAAAGAAGTCTTTTCTTTGGGATCTACCTTATCGAAAGCACTTATCTGTTAGGCATTCCCTTATGTCATGCATATTGAAAAGAATGTGTACGAATCAATCATTAGGACTTTGCTAAACATGTAGAGAAAGACAAAAGATGGTCTTAAAGCACGACAAGATATGGAGTTTGAAAATGTCGGACCACATTTATGGCCAGAATACAATAATTCTACGAGCAAAGCATATTTATCACATGCTGGCTACACGTTGTCCAAAGAGGAGAAATAGACCTTTTGCAAGTGTTTGCATTGGATCAAGGTGCCTTATGCATATTCTTCAAACGTAAAGCGCTTTGTATCTCTGGCCGAAAAGAAGCAGATTGGCATGAAGTCCCATGATTCCCATGTCATGATGCAAGTGTTCTTTCCCATTACTTTCCATTGATTGTTGCCTAAGCATGTTAGGGAGTGTATCATGAAATTAAGTCTTATATTTAATAAGACATGTAGTAAGGTAATTTTGATCTAGTGGAGCTTGACACCCTGCAGGATGATGAATTGGTTGAGACATTATACAAATTTGAGATGTATTTTCCACTTTTCTTTGACATAATGGTTCATGTGATGATACACCTTGTCCATGAAATTAAAGATTATGGACCTACTTTGCTGTGGTGGATGTATCCTATTGAGAGATAGATGGGTTTCTAGAAATAGTTGGCTATAAATCGGGCAAGGCCTGATGCAAGCATGGTGATAAAGTATGCTATTAAGGAGGCCTCAAAGGTTTGTTCTATTTTCTTGGAAAAGGCTAAGAACATAAGATTTCCGAAATCGCATCATGAGGGTAGACTTTAGGGTTGCGGAAAAATCAATCATAGGGAGATAAAACCTCACACCGATAGCTTTTCTGAAGCCTATCAATGTGCTCTACATACAACACCTTTCCGAAGTTCACCCTTACTTGGAAAAACACATGAGGGAGTTGGCTGGACTCAATCCAAATAAAACTAAATTTTGGATAATGAAAGAGCACAATCGTATATATGCAAAATGATTTGAGGAAGAAGAGCATCATGCATTGAATGGTGGTAATAACAATATCTCCCATACAATTGAATGCTTGTCAAGGGGCCCTCGGCCATTTGTTACCCCGCTTCTAAGGGTTATGACATCAATGGGTATTGCTTCCACCAAGCGTTAGGATGCAAAGAGTGTATATCAAAATAGTGGTGTAATAGTTGTTGCTTCTTCTACTAAAAATTCGACCTTAAGGGACAGCAGACCTGTAGATGCAACACAATTCTAGTATTGGTTCATTAAAGAGATATGGGAGCTTGATTTTAAAGTTCCTATTATGAGATGCAAATGGGTGGATAGCCGGCGTGGTAAGAAGATTAGCGATGACAGGATGATCGTGGTTGATTCTAGGCTATTTAAGGATACCCATGAACCCTTTGTTTTGGCTTCACTAGCCAAACATATATTATCTGTCCAAGACAATATTGTCCCTACACCCCACTTGCAATGTTGCAAGTATTTCAAAGCACAAGAACTAGTTTTTATATGATATTCCCTTCGCTCCTCCCTAAATGTTTGATACATTTAAATTCTTGACACTATTCATAAGATAGAAAAATCTTTTAAATTACTTTTAATGTATAAGACATAATATATTCATATGAGATCTTGTTTGATTCGTTTTAATGGATATGTTATTAACATTCAATTATTATAACTATTAAATATACCCAACAAAAGAAATTTAAGGTTAGATAAATGTATTAGCATTTGTACAAGTCAGAACGTATCAAACAAATAGGAACAAAAGGAGTAGTAAAAAATAATATGATCAAAATTGGATAGTATTATAACAGGAGGGAGTATATGGGTAAATAGAGGAAATAAAAGACATTCCTAACTTCAATTTCCTGCAAAGTTCTACAAAAGATCCACTAAATTTAGTTACTAAAGCTCTATACTCATGGCTTTTTTCCCTAATATAAACTTTTATTTTCTTAAATTAAACATTTTTACTAAATGGAACTAAATTTTAATAAACATATGGAACTTTAATTCTTTTTCTAAAATTTGACCTACCAGAAAACTTCTCACAGATGTAAAATAGATAAGATTATATTAAGAAAAACAAACCAACTAAAAGTCCCCTTGTTTAGTTAGCATACGTGGCCTAACCCCTATGGCAACATAATAACTGATAGCTAACTAAACATCTGTAATTCTAATTCTGGAATGTACTTCAGACTACTATATTCCTTTACCCAAAGAACGACTAAACATGCCCACTGAACATTCTGCTTTTGCTTGAAAAATGTGGCATTGATAAATGAAAATCCCTCATGAATATGATCATCATTGGTTAAACCAGAGGTATGCAGAGAAACTTTCTTGTGTTTACAATGAATCATCCCAGCAGCTCACATCAAGGATTCATACAAATCGCTCCTGGACAAGATCAGAGAACTATCAGGCTACATTACAGATGCAGTAATTGAGGAAGAAAATAGTTCAAAACGCAGGACTAGATTTGGAGAGGAAATTTGTTAGAAACAATCCTTAGCGAGGGCAGCGTGTACAATGCAAACTACCAGCAAAATTTACCAAGACCGACAGTGACATGTCATTAAAGTATTTTGCTAGAAAATTTTAAAATTTTCCTTTCATTTATTTATTTATTTATTGTATTAAAAGAAAAGAAAAGAAGTAGAGGTCAATACTCAAATAAAAAGCATGAAGTGGTCGTACATATAATTTATATAAGAAAGTGCCAAGTATTCTTGTGGAATAAGTAAGTTGACAGTTGGGTTTTATTAAGCTCAATTTGGACAGTAGTTCACATATAGCTAGCAAAATGGGCATAGTAGATTGAACATGACGAAATAATAAAGAAGCAATTACCGCCAAATCCTTTACCTTGAACAGTAAACGTTAAACAATAGGTGTGTGTTGTGTGTTCCTCCACTGTCTTCAATTGATCTGTTAGGCAATGATTGGATCCAATGCATATTTCAAAGCAGGCAACGAATCATTTCTGCAAAAAGGAAGAGAGTGAATGGACATTAAATTTGGAGATCAATTACATCCCAAGGATAGCTGGACAATACAGAAGAGGGTAAAAAGGTTATTTTAATGGCTTTATACATGTGACTTTTTTATTTTTTAGTTCACACTTGTTCACCCTAAAAAATTATATAAGTCAATTCCTCAAATATTCAAGTCATTGTTATATATTGTTCAAGTCAATGATAGGTATTTTCAAGGCAATGTAATATGAACTCAAATGTTATGTATTTTCAAGGCAATGTAAACTCAAATGTTTATTTTTAAGTTTGTCATATTATTTATGTCAATAGTATATGGTATTCAAGTCATTGTTATCCTTTTTTAAATCATTGGGGTTATTGTTAAGTATTTTCAAGTAATTATTATAAGTTACATGTTATTCAAGTTACCTTTATAGGTTATTCAAGTCACCTTTATAAGTTATCCAAAGTCATTGTAACCTTCTATTATCATTGTTCTCTTTTTCAAAGTCATATTTATACGTCATAGATTATTAAAGTCGTTGTTATTCTTTTATAAAGTCATTGAGGTTATTGAAGGCAAATGTTAAGCATTTTAAAGTCATCAGTATGTATTCGTTTTATCTGTTATTAAGGTCATTGTTATGCTCATATTTAGAATCGTTATATATGTAATTAAAGTCATAGTTATGCACTTATGCTTACTTCAAGTTATCATTATATGTTAATCAAGTCATTGGTATGCCTTTATAAATCATTCAGAGCAAATTTGATGAAATGAATTGTTCTGATTATAATAATTATTATTTTAATGTTATTTATTACTCTGCAATTAATACTAAATAGTTATTTAATATGTATTAATAACTTTTGTTATTTAATACTAATTATTATGAATTGTTATTATATAAATAATTACTGTTATATATTTAGTATCAACTAACAAAAGTTATTAAAAAGTAATAAATTAATTAAATAAATAATTAATAATGGTTTTGGATGAAATTAATTAGGGGAAAGATTTCTCTCTCATGCATTTTCTTTTGTCCCCCAAACATTGTACTCTTTCCCCTCACAATTACTCCCACACATGTGAACTTGCCGTTTTTCCACTTTATTTACAATGTTGCCACCCTCTGGACACTATTTGTCCGTCCAGAGATCCTTTGGATAGAGTAGTTCTCTTAAATTTGAATCTCAAACATCTTTTACAAACACCATGAAAGTATTTGGCATCACATCAATTGGCACCTTGGCATAGTATATTAGGCTATTAGCTTTCACCAATTCTGGTGGCTGTGGCATTTCACTTGTCCTGGCTGGTTTATAGTTGACCAGGCTCACATGCTATGGGATTGAGGTCTATTTGTTCAAAAGAAAAGTATGAAAAACCACACTGATGATCTTATTCCATTATTAGGTTTCCTTTAATGTATTTAGCAAATAATATAATGATGATTTTCCCAGAGGTGGAAAGAAACACTGCAGGAATTTTTGTATGACCGAGCTGCTAAAGTGCTTGGAGAAGTGAATGTTATAGGAAACAGCTAACCTCTCATATAAACTATTCCTTGTGCCCAAGAAACATCATTTAAAAAAAGGATGACAGATGAGAGGAGGTAAACAAGGTTGCATGTAGTGATGGTTGTGGCAGTGTCTCAGCATTTGCAAACAGTAGAAAAGAAAATTATAGATGATAATCATTTGGTTACGCTTGAAATTAAAGGAATGATTGTACAAAGCTACCTCCTAATACACAATTTTTTATAGGTAAATACCTTTCAATTTTAAGTAGTTCCTAAATTGGTATTAAAATATAATAATGCATATCGAAAATTAATGTTTGATTGAACTCAATATTTCCAAATTTGGCACGAAGGTTTGCAAATAGCATTTTCCCTATTTTTAGTTTAACTTTTGTTCACATGTCATACAGGAAAACTATAAGGTTCTTTTGTTTTACTCTGGGAGGAGTTCTAAGATAGATTATTATTTCCATTTACAACTTATTCCCCTCTGATATTCATCCACCTTTCCCAATTAATGTTGCTACAACCATATCCACTACTCCACCTACAACACTATCCAACATTGCCTCATATTGTTGGTCTCTCCCCTCCACACTAACCCCAATTCTATCTCAGAAGGTGATGCCAAATTGCCAACGAACTCTATTTATCCATCATTTGCGAAATTGCAAGGGCAGATTCGGTTGATTATATTTTTAAAAAGTACACCAAGGAGAAAGGATTCCAACACTAAGTACAACGTACAAGGTGAAGGCACGAACATCCCAAAGAGTGTTCTCAGGTCAAGATTTCTTTACACTTGTTTGGATAGTAATATTGGAGTGACAGGGAGAAGAGGGAAGAAAACGGAAGAGAGAGCCTGGAGAGAAAAGGTACGCTTAAAATCTCCCTTTAAAACATTCAAACATTGGAGAGACTTGGAGAGTTTTAGTCTATGAAAGAGGGAGGGAAAAATAATTCCTTTCATTTTCCTTCGATGTGGTCTATCAAAGAGGAAGGGGAAAATAAATCCTGAATAAGGTGCAAATCGAAGCAAATCTTATTTTTTGAGGCAAGACAAATTACCCTACCATGTTGAGATCCGGTTTAACTTGACCCTAGTTTGAAGCAAAATAAACACTTTCGGAATACTGGGAAGAGTAAGGAGAATCTCTTTCCCCAAAGTGGCCTCTTAATGTGAAATAGAAGCATCAAATTTAGATTTTTCTTTCTTTAAATTTCAAGTTGCGATGCCTTTTGATCGTGAGATTGAGTTTGGAGTTTGGACAATCCAAAAGACCAGCGTGGTTAAAAGGATTAGGTGTTTATATTCATCAAACTTGGTCTACAATGCATGAAAATAACATTCTTGAAGGTTTCTTGATTAAAAGATTCGTTTTTGGCATTTTAATTGAAAAATTCTAGTTTTCGGTAAACGCAGTTTGTCTAATTTGCGCACTTTTTCATATACAGTTGGCTTGGAGTTTGAAAACATGTGAATATGCTTTAAAAAGCATATCCAATTTACTTTCAAAGAAAGATACAGAAAAAATCTAATAAAATGAGACGCATGTTGTTTAAGGCCATTTTCCTCAAAATGTACAACTGGAAATCTGATTTTTGATTAGGGTGATTTTGCTTGGAAGTCCAAGGATTAATTAACCGTGTGCTTTAGGATTTGTTTTCTAATTTCTATTGTTTTTAGTTAGGCCTAATGGCAAGGGATGTTGCCAATAGATATGTTCTATTTTCCTTCAATTAAAGGGAGAGATTATTGAAGTTTGTCTTACACAATTGAAAATCGTATTATTATGGTTTTACGTACAGAAACAATAGTTATTCAAATATGAGAGTTAGTGCTTAAGCTTTATACTCTTGAGAGGATAGTTTTAGGAATTGAGGGTGCCATTGCGGTTGCAAGAAAATGTCAATGAAAGATGAAGACAGTTAATCAGGACAAAACTGCATCAGTATATAACCAGTAGAAAAAGCATGCGGCAGAGAAAATAAATCAAGATCTGAAAAGAGATAGTCAGTATACCTCTGCCTTATCTTCAGCATTCCTGTTCCAATCCGCATCGGTACACCCATGATGATGCATTCACTAACTCCTTCGATTGCTTCCTCTCTCCCATTCACAGAACCGTTAAAAAGATGATCAGCAGTTTTCTCAAAAGATGCCAACATCAATATACTTTCTTTCATTTTAGCAAGTCCAAATCTGCTAACTGACAAAACATCACCCTGTTCATGAAAAAAGAAAAAAAAATGCAACCAAACAGTTAATCAATCATCAGGATATGTATGTAACTTCACTACTACTCCAGTCAATATCAACCAAAGCTTCTGTATGAGTACCTTGAATGTCATCACATCCGCAAGAAGCATCAGATGGCGTATGTCTACATCCATAGAATGGCTTTTCAAAACCTTTTTTATCTCTCTGATGATGCAGCCCCTTGCTGCTTCAATTCCAAGAACTTGGTGCACTTCCATTATATGATTACTCTCGGTCTTGCATCCATTAATTCCCTGAATCCCCATGACCTCTCTTAGCCCTGTCCTGTAATATCACAAACACAAATGTTTAGTGGACACTAAAGGAGAAAGCTGCCTTCACAAACATATGAGAATGGAAATACTACCTCATGTTTGAGAATTAACAACTGTTATTTTAACTTTAAAAGCCATACTAAACACAAACAAAGACAAAGCCTTTGGTATCAAAGTAATTTCAGATCAGCTAAGCGTGTCATCCTACCCTGAATTATCTTCCAAAAAATATCACTTTGAAGATTTATATAATCTATTAGTGAAAGGTTACTGACATAGGGAACTTAATGGAGAATAATGGAAAAGCATAACAGAGCAATTAGTTAACATTGTCTAATTATAGTTATAGGATTTACAACTTCACGTTTCTTGATATTGCTTGATCATTTTTAAAACAGAAGCAATGTATGATTGAATATCGAGGATAAACCCCAGCATACAGTTTGATAATTTGATCCATAGGTTAACATTTTAGACCTTTTCATTGTGTACTACGTACAATGACGGTTTGGACCAGTTAAGAAATTGAGATATTAAACAATGTTGCAATAATCAATCCAGCAACTATCAGAGTCCCCATAAATGGAGTTGGTTACATGATTAAAAACGAAACCCCATGTGGTCATCAACCCAAATCCTTTCCCACAATTTCCTTCGATCTAGTGTAAGCTGCCAATTCAAACCCCCTTTTTTCATATTCTTCTTAACTCTTTTCATCCACGGCATCTTTGGTTTCCCTCAAGTTCTAAGATCATTTTAATCCCAATAAACTGCTGTTTTCACTGATGCCTCCTCAGTTCTCCGCCTTACACACTCAAAGTCTTAAACCAACATAATTTTCGATTATTTTGTCCTCATTATCTGCAGCCCTACTTATCGTCAAATTTATTTATTCCTAACTCTATCCTGTAAGGTGATCTGCCACATCCCTTTCAACAAGAACATCGCAACAGCTACCACTTTCTTAATGTGTTTGTGCCCAACATGTTTCTCCATATAACGGCATGGTCTTATGGCTGTCCCATAATTATTTCTTTTAAAATTAAAGGCATAATACCCTTTCCATAGTATACGTCACACCAACGTAATTGCTACTTCGCATTTACGCTGTCTAATCATATAAAATTACATCCTGGAAATGTCACCGATCCTATAACAGATACAATGTACTTTAAACAACTAACTCGTAGACAACTCCTATCCATCTATTGGTATCGAAGAGCAACATTTAGCAATACTTTAGCCTTATTTTCAAAAGGCGAGAGGCGCACTAAGGCACAAAAAGGACTTGGATCCTAGGTGCAAGGAAAAGCCGCACGCCTTTTCAATATAAGGCACACTTTTAAACATTGAATAATATGCGGCAAAAAGGTAGCAACAAAAGTACATAAACAATACAAGGGAGCACGAAAGTAGTAAAAGCTGGGGTGGAGTGGAAAGAGGTGCATGGGGCGGGTCCCAGTCCAGACCCACACCCATTGGGTAACAAAAAAGTGGACTTGGACCCTTATAAATGGGGCGGATCCTTCAGGGTATGGGGCAGGTCTTAGACCCATGACCATCCCTACCTGGTAGCCATCCATCTCCAGGTCTATGAAAATCAAGAACAGCTCCTTCATTATCCCATAATACTGCACCATTTGACTACTACAAATGCTCCAATGCTAGACACTTATTTTCACTTCTCACATATTAACTTTTTACCCCTGAGTTCGTAGGAATGCACTCTGAATACCTAGAGTCCTAGAATAATATTTAAGAATGCAATGTGAACCCTGAGGTTTATCGAAGCTTAAATCAAATACCTTGACAAATCTGTAAATGCTTATTTCAACAAGTATGAACCTGAAATCATCTTACATAAACCAGATCACCCTAATACATTTTGATTGCATTGAATAACAGCTTAAGTTTACAAATTATATTAAAAAGCAGCTTACTTTTTACCACTCGCCACCCAAAACTTACTAGCGTAAAATCAGATTTTCATTTTTTGAAATTATATTTGCGTTTTCATAGAGTGCTTTAGTGTTACTCTAGGATTACTTCTTGTAATTCAATATTATATACAAGGATTGCCTATAATTTACAGAAATTAATATAGTATAAACCTCTCGGGTAGTTGGGGAATAAATATTGTCCAAGGGTATACGGGAACTTTCCCCATATTTAAGGGTCTATAAACCTCTCGGGTAGTTTGGTAGGGCGTAAAACATTTTCAATGTAAAATGATTTTCATTGAAAATAGTTTTCCATGGAAAACAATTTTCATGGAAACAATTTTCTATTGTTTGGTTGCATGCAAAAAAAGTGATGAAAATAGGGAAAATGAAGGGGGTGGAAGGAGGTAGTGAGGAAAATTATTTTCCTTTCATTTTGGAAGGAAAATGGTTTTCCATCATTTTAAGAAAAAATTTACTCTCATGGAAAATGATTTTACATTCTTTTATGTACCAAACAATGTAAAATTGGAAAAGGGAGAAAAACACTTTTCTTGGAAAATGTTTTATGCTCTACCAAAAGGAACCTTAAAACCAAAGGGAAATTGTTAGTTTCATTTCGATTAGTCCTGTTGACCACCCCCCCCCCCNNNNTAATAAAAAAATTCAATATAGCCCCCCCCCCCCCCCCCCCAAAAAAAAAAAAAAAAAAAAAAAATTAATAACTATTAAATAATTAAAAAATGTTGAATAAAGAAACTGTCAGGGTATAAATTTTGTTTTCTTCTTCAAAGAATAAAAGCCCTTAAATCAGGAAATCCATCAAATATTTTACGAAATCCACATAAATATAATCGATAAAACGCTACAAGTAAAGACATGGTGGATGTAAGTGAAAGTAAAATAGTGTAAAGGTGCTTGACAGGTTGTTAAAATGATGGGAGATGAGTATTGTGGTAAACATATTCATGGTACCGTGTGAAGCGTAAAATACAAATGAGTAGCACATACTACCTCCGGTTTTAAATTCTTGTTGCAACAATTTTCTTTTTTGGCAAGCTTTGCAATAGTTGCAACATTTGTAAAATTAATTGTACATATTAATTTTTATGTGCAATATAAAATACCTACCCATACTTAAAGATACAATAATCACAATTACTAATCTTTAATGACTATTTATTTTTGTTGGAGGCCACTCACTTTTAATCCATTATGAAACTTATCACCAAAAACCAACCACCTTCATCAACTTCAACCTCATCACTACCATTAACTCCACCCCATCATCTTCAACTTCATCACTCCCCCCCTCACCCACTCCCACCATCATCAAAATTATCACCATCTTCAACCTCATCGCCACCACACCCAACCACTAACCCTAGTTTTATATGGCAAAAGACGCTAAGGGGACTTTGACACCTGCGCCTCACAATTTGCGCCCGAAAGCACACCTCTTGTGGGTACGACGAACATTTTTCAAAAACTTTAGAAAAAAAAACTGTAGAGCATATTTTTACTAATATAAACACAAATTAAAATGAATCAAGTACATAAAATGCTCACAGTTCGTACACTAATTGAAATTTGGGGAAGGGTAGAATTATGGAACCGAAGAAAGAACGAGGAAGGAGAAGGGAACAAAAAGTGAGAAAAGGAGGTGCCCGAAGGTAACTAGAGAAGGAAAGAAAGAAGAGGAGTAAGTAAAAATTGGTCACAATGAAAAAATAAAAGTAAAAGTTGGGAACTTTTATTTTGTTTTAATAAATCTTCCCTCCTTAGAGAGATCATCAGATTTACTTACAATATTTTTAAAGGGGTAGGGGGCATTGAACTTAAAATGAAAAATGAGAAATTTATGGGAATAATCCCATCTTTGGTCATTTCGATATATTTGGTCCCATCTTTTATTTATTTAGTTTTAGTCCCACCTTTCATTACCATCTTCTCATCCTTGACATGTTAGAATAGGTTGTGACCAATATTATATGTATTATAAGTTAATTGAACACGTGTGTCAATGCAATTGGTTCAAACTTAAACTAAATTTAAATAATCAAATATATTACTTAATTTTATTAAACCCACCTAACACCCGTGCCACCCACCACCAGTCATCCGAAAGCAACACCACTCCACCGCTACACCACTTGTACAAACAATGCCACCACTTTGATTTGCCTTATCCACCACCGATTATCCACTTCCGCTTCTTACACCATACCATTTCGACTACACACCACCACCAAACCCCGGATCAATAAATCAAACTCCAAAAACCACCACCAAAAATCGATAATCCCATCAAAAATTGAAACCTCGTAAACATAAAATCAAACCAAAAACCACTCTTCAAATCCCTAAATCGAAGCCTAAATTCAACAAAGACCCTAAATCGCTTCTACCACTATCATCACCCATTCCTATCATTTACACAATTTTGTCCACCGAGCACCACCAAACCCCTTAAAACGAACCCACCAAGCTCCTTAATTAATTATGTTGAATTGATGTTGGTCGCAGTATTGGTCAATTAGGGTTTTATCCTCAAATTGATTGAGGTCAACAAAACAAGGGCCGCGGTGGAATTGATTGGTGGTCCTGGTGGAATGTTGCGTTTTGTCGCAGATGATGGTGCAAATGATGAATGAGTTGGGTTTTGGTGATTGTTTAGAAGGTGGGCTGTAATTTGGCGCAGGTTTAATTGTTTGTAATAGTGGAAAAACAAATAAATTTTGTTGTAAAAAAGCCTTAAATAATCATAAAAAACAATTTTTATTTTAAAATTATTTTCATGACCTATGCATCCTTTAATGAAAGGTGGGACTAGAACCAGAAATGAAAGGTGAGACGAAAGAGAAACGGCTAAGAGTGGGATTATTTCAATAAATTTTCCCTAAAAGAATTTTAGTTGTCCACCCTCCACTCTATTAAATGAGCATTTGTCCCCAAACAAAATCAAGCTACCGTACAATATTAAAGAGAGATTTAAGACCACAAAGGAATGACAATGCACCTTCGAACATTGCAAAAATGTGTGCCTAGGCACACGCTCAACTGAGCCTTAGGGGATGCTTGTGTCTATAATTTTTAGGGCAACTTTTCCCATGCCTAGGCTCACACTTTTTAAACTAAGTACTAACCCCACTCTTCATCTTCATTCTCATCAACACCATCGAGGCGTCCATTATTTGTTGCCAACATGCATCGTTATAATGCTATAAAAAATTTATGTATTCTGTATAATTGTCTCATAAATGGTATTAGGTTCACTATGATGGTCAAAATTTGTTTAGGATTTTGAGTAACCACGTAAGTATACACTTGAAAACTAAATTAACACAAGCCAAGACAAAACTTTGACTTTCGATTTAGCGTCCATACTTGGCGTATCACACTCTATAGTGCTGAAGCTATTTAATGTCTTTAATCATCGGCTTGTTGTGCACTTGTGCCTACAAGCTTTTTACACAATGTCTACAAGTAAAAACATAATAAACAATTAGCCAGCAGCGCAACACATAGGATGTATCTAACAAGATTCCACATTACTTATTTTTCCATGCACATAAATCACAATGCTTGAACCACAAAAACATACAAGAATAGAGGAAAAGTAACATGTTGCCATTAATATGGAAGGAGTAGGTGTCATTAATACTCCTAGTAATTTAACAATGGGGCCATAAAACAAGGGTCTGCAGTCATGAGAGAAATCACATGTCACATTGCAAGAAAAGCACTAACCCTTCAACACTCAACTTGAGCTCTCCTGTTTCTTCATCATTATCAATTATTGCTCGCTCAGCTGTATTGATACCCTAATATACAAAGATGATTAATCAACTCCAATATACAAACTATTTGAATAGAAAGACAAGAAGTAATGCCAAACAACACCTGGGATTTCATTAGAGCTCTTTCTACCTACCTTGACAACAATTGTGGGAAGTTTATTTTTCATTTGGTGTAGTAAAAAATGAGCTTCATTCTTATCAGGCTTTGGAAAGACAGCCAACTTCGCATCATCAATAACTTGAACATCCTGCAGGCAAGGATACATCAGATGAAAATCAAAATGGTCAAAAATGATACCAACCAAAGCAAGGAAAAAACTTTCACCAGTTGGTCACTCTTGCGCTTCTTTAAAGAGTCACTAATTTTCTCTGAGATAGTGTAAGCATTTATGCCTAGCCGTGATGTATTGATTTTTTCCATGTCAAGTTTAACAACTAAAGAAGCTCTAATTGATGACATTACAAGCTTAATACTCTTGGCTACCTGCAAAAAAAAACACAAAAACACAGAAGAGGAAAACCATAGCATTAGGGGGGTGATTAGTTCACAAGTTGGTTAGAAATGAAACCACGGCGGTATGGTTTGGAACTTGAATCTAGTGGAATTTATTTACATATTAATTTTTTTTTGATGCATAGAGGTATTGGTATAATCCAAACCTACCCTTTCCCTTGGGTTTCTAAACCCCGTAACTTCGGGGTATCAGGTATGGACTACATACCCCATAAGACACTCCCTAACAGTTTTTGGTAAAGAACACTTTTGTAACAATCTTCATGAAGATCATTAGGGTGGGATAAGGATCGCTTATATTTCATACATGACTAGATTAGCCTCCCGTGCGATGCATGGTTAATATAAAAACAAAGTGAAGTTGTAGATTGATGAGTTTTAAGGAATTATTTCCACAGCTATTGTAGGTATGTATTAGTTTTTTATTTTTTTTAAAGGCAACATAGTAAAATTATTTATAAACAATTATTTAGAGAAATTAAAAGAAAGGCTACATTTGGGGGAGAAAAAAAGGAAAAAGTAAAGATTGAGTGTAGTGATGAAATATATATTTTTAGTTAATTTAGGTAGCCATTTATTCCACCAGTAATTAATTTAATAGTTTAAGATTTTCAAGAAGAAAAGAATGATGTCATCTTTATTTTTGGATGGAAAAACTTTTTTGAGAGCTTGCCACGTGTGCAACAATGACATCAGCATGCCTTGTTTTAGTAAGTAGTTATAATTTATAGATTCCCTTCACAAAATGATCCTCCAGTTAATTTTGTCCATCCATTACGACTAGTGAAACACAATTCTCTATCAACAACCACCCACTCCAAAGAAGTGCAGTAACAAATATTGGTTCAGGAACCTTACAATACTGATCAAATGTTAGCAGAATGACATCCCACCCTCTCATTATCCATTAAAACACCAATTGCAATTATGATTGATGTAGGTTACACTTTAAGGTTTAAAGTAACCGTTTTTCTAGTGTCATCAACACTCAACTACCACAACCACTCCATAGACAAACATGTAAAAACAAAAAGCCAAAATTTATGGGAAAAATCTCAACTTTCACCAGTATGATCAAAATAATTCATACTACATTACTACGATTAATCCCATTATAATATGAGGTTGGACAAAAAATTTCCTATATGTACCTAATGACTTACAACCAGCTAAACAGGTCATAGTAATTTATCCTCCTGACTCGCCACCACCACCAACACCACCATCACCCCCTTCCCACTACTCATCACCATCACCATCACCACCATAAAATATGGTGGACCAACACTGAACCACAAACGACTGACCTCCACAATCCAAACCACAAACCCAAACTCCAAAATTGAAACTTCACAACCACAATCGAAACCACATACCCGAACCCCGAATCAATACTCGAAACCCAAAATCCTACCCCCATTTCTTAATTTATGATTTTTTTGAGTTATTTTTGGATACAATGCATAGGAAGGATGTAATTATTGTGGATTTGTGATGAGTTTGGCGTAGAAATTGTTGGGCTAGAAGGTGATGATTGTTGAGATTGTTGGATAATTAAGGGAAAGTGGAAATGGTGTATAATATGATTGGTCAGCAGGTGTGTGGTGAGGTGGTACATGAGTTTGGTCTCGAATATTAGAAGTGGGCTGCATATGAGGATGAAGGATGGAGCTTTGTGAAGCGAAGCCTGCAGCAGTTCATCAACAAGTTATGGTGGCAGTAGTGGGTGGTCAAAGGTGTGGTGGCAGTTGTGGTGGTAGCTTAGTGGGTTAGGGGTGACAGTTAACAAAAAAAAACCTGTTGTAACAGGTTACTATTAAAAAAGTGCAGGTAGAGAATATTTTGTCCAACATTGGATTATAATGGGATTAATCGAAACATAATAATTTTGATACCGGTGAAAGTTGAGAAATTTATTATAAATTTTGGCAGAAAAAAAAAATTCAAGGTCCACAAAGAAAATAACACCAGTCAAAATCTGTGACTAGCATGCATATAAGCTTGTGAGGTAGATTGCACCTAAGGTTTAAGGTAACCTTCTTAACTAGTGGCATCGACATTCAACTAGGACATCCAATCCAAAGAATAGTGTGGCAATTTATAGTTTCAAGATCAGATATATCAAAAATCTAACACCCACAAAAAATTTGAAGCGAACATGTAAAGAAAAACAAAATATCCAGATCCAGATCCAGCTTTAGGGAATATAAAACTTTAACAATGTTATTAGTATAGTGTCATAAAGAATTACCCAATCTTTAAAAAGATACTTATAATATAATAAAACCGGCTATGCCACTAGGCTAATTCTAATTTTGAATAAAGCAATAAGATAATTACCATCAAGAAATAATAATAATAAAACAAGAAGCATAAATATATTCAATATCATTACATACCTGGCCCAAAAAAGTCTTTTCAATTTGACCACTTATAGTTTGCGCAGTCTTCATACACTTTCCATCTTCAAATTTTGCCTCGATAATTGGAGTACTTATCTTTTTGCTAGCACCAATGATTTCTTTGATACGAGGAACCCCCAGGGTAACATCTATTAAAAGAAGGTTAAGGATCCAACAAACATGAAAATAAGAGAGGAATTACTTCATTCCTTATTTTCCCTATATGATTTAATAACCCAAGGGGGTGAGGGTACATATAAAATTATCATAAGTGGATACTCATGCTGGCAACCCCAGCAAAATGAAATGTCTTCAAAGTCATTTGTGTTCCTGGCTCCCCAATACTTTGAGCACCAATTGCTCCAATAGCTGTTCCAGCTTCAACTCCTTTTGAACGAAGGCGAGAAATGCAAGCATCCAAGAACACCTTCAGAACATGACATACATCAGTTTCCACAATTTCAGTAATAATGATAATACTGTGTTGCGCAAATGATTTCATGGAAAATGAACAGCAAAAACTCTTTTTATACTAATGGAAACCAATGCTTCATATACAATAACAAGAGTTATACAAAAATAACAAGATTCATTGCCGGTATCAAAGGGCACACTAAAATCAAAATACTACCTCCAATACACATTATCTAGACCATTTTTTGTTGCACGATTCCCAAGGCCGGTTTTGCTAATGGCAAATTCAAAAAACAATTAAGGGCTTAAATGCGTCACAAAATGCAAAGTAACAACTCACAAAAACTTAACATCAAATAAAAAAGTAAGAAATTGTTTCTGAGTTTTTGATTTTATTTGGACAGAAATTTAACTATAATCCGAACAAACCACGATAAAAGGTTCTTAGAAGTTAGAACGCTGGGACACACCACCTAAGTTTCTCTAATACTCGCAATTCACTTGGATACACAAAAAAATTGCAAGCTTTTGGACACACCAAGGAACTTCACTAGTCGCAATGTTTTTGATTGAATAAAAACATGATCGAAAACAATGAAAATATGACAATATTTATAGTACCTAAATTTTAACTAACCTTGATAAAAATAAACAAATCCTAGATGATTTCGATAATCCCTTAAATCAGTAGAGATATCCCTAAAATTGCCTATCAAAACTAGAAAAACAAAAACAAAAATTCATTGCTATCCAAGGAAATCTGTCAATATTAATGTACAAATAAATTAGACACAAATTCAAAGGATTAGTTCCCTCCAAATTTGTACTTATCTAACATTATTTAAACTGGTCACCAACACCATTCACAGTCACATCAGTATTTTGTGTTGTGTAACACATTAGCTTAAGAGGTATATGAAAGACAAATTGGGACCACCGACCACTGAACTACCACCACAACCACTCAGCACCAAACCACTACCACTATTAAGGCACCGACCATCAAATCACCAACACTAGTAGGGCTCTAGCAACCAAAATCAACCTGGTCACTTACCACCAAAACTACCACGGCCTCGTACTGAAACCACCACCACCTTTGTTCAACATCAATCAAATCCACCACCATAAAAAATAGAAATCCAATCAAAACCACCAGCATACGTCCGCTCAAAAAAGAAAAACAAAATTGCAAGAGAAAATTCAAAATGAAAAATAGCCATTTAGCTCATTTTGGTTCTACTTTTTCTTTTATCCAGTTTTGATCTCACATTGCAACCCAATATTTATAATTTTTATTCAAACACTCAATTTAATTTTACTTTCATGAAAGTTGCTTAATTTAATTCAATAAAATTTGCTTATTTCAAACAATCAATCAGTTGAAGCTTTGGTCCCATAATAGGGATCGGCTACATAAACCACATTTAATCATTGTGTGTGTCCATCCCCATAGAATATCCTCATCCATCCCCAACTGCTTCATATCTTTTGTAACTCCTTCCAAACAAGTGATTTCCGGTTTCCTTCTAACCCGTGTGTATGATCTCCCTCATTTCACTCTTCCGCTTTTCATACTTGTGCGTCCTGAGGTCTCCATCTCACATATCCAACCATTGATATTTTAAATGAAATAAAAAGTTGTGACCCTTGATATCTTTTTGTTTCTAACATGTGCATGGCCAAGATAAATTAATTTTGCTACAAATGTGGATAGATAATGTGTTATTGAATGCCATCCATTTTTTTTTACCTTTGTTATTATTTGGTTGCAACGGGGACTTCTTATGCATGGGAAACATTTGCAATTTCTAGGAATTGATTATAAATTATGTTACTTAGTCATGGGTCTGAGTGGGAGATACGGGTACATATCTAAGGGTCGAACTTGAAAGAAAGTTAAAACTTTAGACATAGGGAAAAGCCAAAAATTTGACATATGTGCGGGAATGCGACAAGTGCTATTTCATGTAATATATGTAGGAAAATATGTCCTGGGTGGGTGCTTTTTCACATCAATTGTCTTGTTAGCCTATTGTTGTATGATTTATGCATTTGAATGTATGATTCTAGATATCTATGAATCGTCATTTAAGACTTGGTAGAGTGTCATTGTTTGGTAGTCAATTGACGTTGGGAAACTAAATTCCCATACTTGAAGGTATTTTGAATTCCATGTAACAAAAAATTTCCCCATGTTGTCAATTTTCAAAGCCAAAAATGCAATTCATGGGAATTTTCAACACCTGTGGAATTGTTGGCAACCACACTTTAGCTTAGCAAATCGACATGATCTTCACAGCTGAATCGATTTTTATGGGAGTCATTTTCCTATGTATTTATGTAGGAAAAGGTATCTGTGTAATAAAAACTATGGACTCCCATTATAAGGTTGTGTGTGTGTGTGTGTGTGTGTATTTATGGGAGTCATTAGGTATCTCTGTGTATTTATGTAGGAAAAGGTATCTTATAATGTTGAAACTTATCATAGAAAAACTATGGACTCCCACACACACACACCTAATTTTTACCCTATAGAAAAGAGTTTTTAGTGCTACAAGGTTATTCCATAAATTGTTAATAAATAACTACTATTCCGAGGATAACAAAAAATTACAAAAAAAAAAAGAAGCACATGAAAAAAAAGAAAAAAGTATAAACTATAAATGGAGAATATAAGAAAATATCGATGGAAGTTGCTTTTTTCTTTGCTGGTGGGTGGTGGTGGTGGTACTTGTGTGTGTGTGTGTGTGTGTGTGTGGGGGGGGGGGGGGCTGTCTACTTTAACTCCCCCCCCCCCCCCCCCCCCCACACCACCACACACACACACAAGTACCACCACCACCACCCACCAGCAAAGAAAAAAGCAACTCCATCGATATTTCTTATCTCCATTATAGTTTATACTTTTTTCTTTTTTTTCATGTGCTTTTTTTTTTTTTTGTAATTTTTTGTTATCCTCGGAATATAGTTATTTATAACAATTTATGGAATAACCTTGTAGCACAAAAACTCTTTTCTATAGGGTAAAAATTAGGTGTGTGTGTGTGGGAGTCCATAGTTTTTCTATGATAAGTTTCAACATATAAGATCCTTTTCCTACATAAATACACAGAGATACCTAATGACTCCCATAAATACACCCACACACACACACACACCACCTTATAATGGGAGTCCATAGTTTTTATTACACAGATACCTTTCCTACATACATAGGAAAATGACTCCCATAAAAATCGATTCAGCTGTGAAGATCATGTCGATTTGCTAAGCTAAGTGTGGTTGCCAACAATTCCACAGGTGTTGAAAATTCCCATGAATTGCATTTTTGGCTTTGAAAATTGACAACATGGGGAAATTTTTTGTTACATGGAATTCAAAATACCTTTAAGTATGGGAATTTAGTTCCAACGTCAATTGACTACCAAACAATGACACTCTACCAAGTCTTAAATGACGATTCATAGATATCTAAATCATACTTCAAATGCATATCATACAACAATAGGCTAACAAGACAATTGATGTGAAAAAGCACCCACCCAGGACATATTTTCCTACATATATTACATGAAATAGCACTTGTCGCTTCCCGCACATATGTCAAATTTTTGGCTTTTCCCTATGTCTAAAGTTTTAACTTTCTTTCAAGTTCGACCCTTAGATATGTACCCTATCTCCCACTCAGACCCATGACTAAGTAACATAATTATAATCAATTCCTAGAAATTGCAAATGTTTCCCATGCATAAGAGTCCCCGTTGCAACCAAATAATAACAAAGGTAAAAAAAAATGGATGGCATTCAATAACACATTATCTATCCCCATTTGTAGCAAAATTAATTTATCTTGGCCATGCCCATGTTAGAAACAAAAGATATCAAGTCACACTTTTTATTTCATTTAAAATTCAATGTGGGTATGTGAGATGGAGACCTCAGGACGCACAAGTTGAAAAGCGGAAGAGTGAAATGAGGGAGATCATCACACGTTAGAAGGAAACCGGAAATCACTTGTTTGGAAGGTTTACAAAAGATATAAGCAGTTGGGATGGATGAGATATTCTATGGGGATGACACACACAATGATTAAATGTGGTTAGTATCCGATCCCTATTATGGGACTACCTACGGCGCTCTCA
>PYUH01000725.1:337339-357174 GCA_016808085.1 Suaeda aralocaspica | reverse complement strand
TTGGGGGGGGGGGGAGAGTCTTTTTTAGAACGTTGTTTCCACTCGAAAAACACAATTATTTTTTTGTCAAAAAACGGACATGTTGAAACCTGTCGTTAAAATCGTGATTAATCTCAAATGAACGAAATTCTGAAGTCACAGCCATAATTGCAGTTTATAAAACATGTATAAAATAAATTGATGCTTAAATTGATATAAATCTGCTAACTATAAACCCTAACAATAAAACAACAAAACAATTAAATAAAACAAGGACAAATTGAAGATTTGAAGAAAACAACCCTTTTTGATTTTTAAAGAAGGAATATTAAGAATATTTTTATTTCTACTTTTTATGGAAGCTTTCATGTGAAAGAAAGTGTAAGGAACAGGAGAATTATATGGGTAATTTTGGATTTGAGTGTAAATATAATTTAGAGGAATTTTCATTAATAATTAAGAAATTAATTTTTCCTAATTTATTTTGAAAACACAAAAAGTGTAAGATACAAACAAAGCATGATACAAAATCACATTTTTTACCATCAAAACGTTATTTTGACCACATATATATTTATAAGATGTATTGAAACCATAATATAATTATTTGGAAAACCGAAATTATATACTATTCGAAAAAAAGTTTACAAACTTTATATAAGTATAAAGATTAATTACAAAGTCTATAAAATATGGGGGATTACAATCTATGGACGAAAGTTAAAACAGAAAATACGAAATATTATAGAAAACTTAGATCTGTACTTGAGATTCTCTCTCGATTTAAGTACCAACTTCCAGTGTGAAGTTTTGATTTACACTTATTCTTTTGGTTAGTGGGTCAGTGAGGAGAAATTGGTTGTATAGCCATTATGCTGGTCTAATTAAGCAGGTTGAAAGAATAAGGTACTGTTTGCTTAATTTCTTAGGTATATGTGCTGTTTTTCAATTATGGTTGTTGCTAATAAAGAGAAATCGAGACATTCTACGAAGTTGTACGCCATAAAACGGAGGAATTCACTTACCTAGTTGCTGCTAGTTAAGTGGAACATCCTATGGGATTAGAAATCGTACACGAACGAAACAATTCTCCTCTTGTAAAAGGTTGCAGTTCATGGGAATTAAAATTTGTAGAATTTACTACTTTTGCTTGCAAATAAATAATGCAGAATATACTTGGGGAGACTAAATAGTTGGAGCCTCAAAATTGGTCATTAAGTGCTAGGAGAGGATCTTATCATTTCATCTTGAAGTCTTTTTATCTTTACTTTGTAGCTCATTTTTTCTACTTGTACCTGTTCTGAAATTGGTAGCGGTTAATGCATCCAAACTTTTTTTTTTTAATTTGAATTTAATGTTATCTTAAAATCACCGTGTTACGCATGGCTTATGTTGGTACGGTAAATTCAAAAACATTACATCTCACCCGCATCCTACTAATGTGTCCGCATTTAAATTTCATGTCAAGTCTTTTATCTTACCTTTCTAGCCCTCCCTTTCTATTTCTCTTAAAAATTAGGTTAATGTGCCCAAAAATGCTTTTTTCTTCTTAAAATTCCATGTTATACATCGGATTATATTGAAATGGTAAACTTCAAACCATCACATCTCCCCCGCTTCTAGGTTATGCATCCGCATTTGATAGTTTGTAACATCCCAATAATTCTATACCACTTTCTAACACCCAATCATTCTCCATTTTCAGCAATATCTACACTAAGTAAACCAAAGAGAAACATATGAATGCTACCACTACTGTTAGATGTTGAGTCTTTATCAAATATAGCACAAGTGAACCAATGATCAAAACATCATTTAAAGGAGAAATAAACCCAGAATTAAACCTGGCTAGTTCGAACCCTTCAAGGCCCTTTTAAGAAAAAGATCATAATAATATTTCAATACACCTAATCAAAATAAAATGCTATGAAATCTTGTTAACTGCAGCTCAATAATAAACAACCAAAACATTCCACTCATCTCGTGGAACATGATGCAATATATAAAACCAATTTACCACTTACAACTCACCAACTCACTAAGATACGTCACAAAACGGTCCCCAAATTTTTGGATCACCACAAGCTCATAGACTGAAAAACACAAAACACGTAGCATGATACTAACAATGGTTTGTATGTAACGGAAAATCAAATACACTAGCAAGGCCTTTGTGACAATACATACTACTTTACACTACTTGTATTAGTTTATTACTTATTGAATTCATATAGACACTGTTCTCCAACCCAAGTTTCGCTTAGCAAACACAGTAACAACAATATATTGCTAATGAGTGCGACTCCGCCCTATAAAATCTCAACTAACCCCTTTTTTTTAACACCCAAATAGTTGGAACACTTACTATTTTCACATATTTTAAGGAAGCATTAGAGGAAGTAAATGAGTAAATTAGTTATAGTAATTTCAATATCAGCAACATTTAGTTTCCCATTTGTTTGTGTTAAATTATTTTGATTAATTTTTCATTTATGTCCTATAATTGTCTTTACAATGCGAGCAATAGTGAATGGTTGTAATTAATATGGAGCAAGGGAAGTAATTTCTATTATTACTTTTGGGTAGAGCGAATACCAGTAGAGATCCTAGCACATCCAGTATTCTATGTACTGCATCACATTGCCTGAGAAAGTGGGAATGCTGGAGAGTGGATATTGACAATCCTTATTTTGATAAAGAATAGGTGTGCCAGACTACCTTTATGTCTAGAAATAAGTAAAATAACTTATTGGATATGGGTGTAGTAAACATTTGACTTATTTTTTATGGGGAAAACAATTGATGATTTTATCCAATTGAAACTCTTCACCCATCTTTTGTTCAATTCCTTTCTCATGGGGTGTTTGCTAGATTTAAAGCTTTGAAAGGTAAAGATTATTTTGGTGTGATTGGTTCCACACTACTTCCCACGTTCCATATTTTTGAACCTCTCATGCAAAATAGTATATATATTTGGCATTGGGCCACTTGAGCAAAATTTTCTTGTCTTCAATGACATTTATCATTTGAGATTGAAATGGGTGTGTCGCAGTAGTTGCATATAATTTCTGTAGTAGTTCAGTTTTGAGTTGGCTGCCTATATATTTATTAGTTTTGATATGGGGAAGGCTGTAGTAATTCCCAACCAAACTGCCCATCAAAAGCACTACTGTGCATGCTTGTGGATTATATTATGAAATATGTATATGTATTGCCCCCTCCATTTCAAATGAGTTTAATCAAAGTGAAAGTACAAGACTAAATGTAAAGTTTGTTACATTTATTGGTTTACACAATGCATGTGTGATTTTATTTTGAAACTGGCTGAGTTGAAGCGGATCTAAATTACCCCTTAATCATAGTTTCCAATTTCCAGTCGACCCCGTCCATCTTCTTAAATTTTTACATGAGATAGATTAGTATGTTAAAATCTATTTTAAAATTATTTTACAAATCTTGTGAGTCAACTGTGACACAGTTCGGGATGAATGCTTAAATACTATGACTGACTGTTTGTGTGAAAGTACCGTTTTGAACCATGTTTTGGAATGCAAGAATTCATTGGTTTCCTCTTTAGACACTATACATAATTGCATTAACATATTATGACATGTCAAAAAAATTGTATTAGAAGTAGTAGATATATCGAGATGAGTTCATGGCTTCTCCCATGGTGATTTATTTTCTCATGTAATACAGGCTAAGGGTTTTGTGGCATTCATTTACACGGCTTGACTCTACGGAATTTTTTCCATACTATGGGAGGGCGAGAAGGCCTTGTTGATACAGCTGTATGTCTCTATGCTTAATGTGTGATTTCAGTCTACTTACCTGTATATATGTTGAGCACTTGACCTTTTGTCCTTTTTGTTCAACTTGATTCACATCAGATTGATTAATTTAGCTGTGAAAAGGGAAAATATTGATATCTTCAGTATGTTACCTAGGGTTTATTTTTGCTGAGACTTTCACTTGTTAAATACCCAATATTTTGTAACGTAGCAGCTTTATAGAACATTATGAACCCAGCATTGTTGTTGTTTTTTAAAATTAGGATTGCAAGGTGTTCTCCATAGTGGTTCAGCTACCTTGTACTAGTAAACATGTAAAAAAGTTAGACTGCCATTGATCATGTAATCATATCTTTATGACTTTAACTTCTTATTGTTTATGATTGCTAAGATACTTGTCTTCCACTAAAAGAAAGTATATGGCGACCATTCATTTTAAAGTGTAGGTCTAGAAAGGTACCTGCCAGTTAACACATTCTCTTGCTTGAGGTTGAGACATAATACTTTTATTTGAAATTCTTAGACATTGTGGTAACAATCAAATTGTCGATGAATATTATATAAACAAGAATGTTCTATGGTCATCAACTTTTTGGAACTATTTTCATATTGTTTAATGGTTCCATTATCTTTAGCCCTATTTGTTATGTAATTAAGATTTTCATGCTCTTCCATCCATTCTAATTTTTTTCTCCATATGTTTTTCTAGTTTGGTTGCATTGTATCATGTGGTATAATTGCCTTTTTGCAGGTAAAAACTGCTGATACTGGTTATATGTCACGTAAGCTAATGAAATGCTTAGAGGACCTAGCTATTCATTATGACATGACAGTCAGAAATTCTAGTGGGACATGTACAATTTCTTTATGGTGATGATAGCATGGATCCAGACAAATGGAAGGGGCAGGAGGATTTCCTTTGGATTTGAGAGGTTGCGTCAAAGTTGAGGTATGATCTTTCTAGCTTTTCAGATGTCACACCAATGTTGTTTGCAATCTAGAATCTTTGATCTAAAAAGTTGTTTGTGCAGGCCACTTGCCTGCAAGGACAGATAAGAAACTGTCTATTACAGATATCTCTGAACTTATATCCAGGAGACTTCCAGATTATGATATGAGTACTGGTAGTGGTTGTTCTGATGCATTCAAGAAAAAGTTGTTAGAGTTTTTCGATAAAGTAGCTAAAAGAAATTGCTATGTTTCTGAGCAACAACTGGAGGTATTGATTTCTAATCTTTTCGTCTTGAATACATGATAAGAATATGAGTGACTACAGATTTGAATGGTTCTATTTTCTTTTCTTTTGTTTTGTTTGTTTGTTTTTTTTTTTTTTTTGTTTTTTTTTTCCTTTTCTTGCATATGCATTTTTTTAGAAATAATTTCCCTTGCTTTATTGCAACTCCAAAGCATTGCATGACCCTGATTTCCTATGATTAGGCAGTATTTTAAGGTGATAAAAATAAGGTAAAGAGAAAAGGATAAATTGGCTAAATGAAATGTGCATAACCTAAGCCCCCATTCTCCTAAATTTTTTTGTAATGATTGTGAGGAAACAATTGCAAAAATAAGATGAAATTTTCTCTATTCAAGTGCAGTAAAATAAAGGAAACTTGACGTAAAATTCCCAACTATTAAGGTCCTTCTCAATTTAACTAGAACTATAGTTTAAATCTGATTAAGCGCAACTATTAGGTTGTTTTCTTATATTAGTTTGATTATAATGTTTACCTGGTAACAGGTCAAAATGTGGATTCCACTCAACTAAACTAAGCATATTAAATAGCTCTCTTTATAATCATTCTCAACTGCACACAATGGGAGTTGGGGGCATTAGGATACCAGCTAGTAACATACCCAGTCCTGGGACTCACCACCCTCTTGCAGCACATGCACTTCCACCACCACCCTAAGTCGCCTATAACAAACCTTCAACCTTAGCTTCTACCAATTTATTTGGGGTATAATGCTCTTCCATATTTTTGAACTCAATACATTTGGTTAAAATTGAAATTAGGACAAGAAAGTTAGCAGAACAAAGCATATCAACAATTCTACTCTGTAAAATATAGTCATATAGATGATTACTGTGTATATGAAGTAACTGGTTTTGGAGGAGTAGGTCAATCCATACGACAATTTAGCTGAAGTATAAACTATAAAAGTACTTGTTAATGACTAACTTTAACTCCCCCCCCCCCCCCCCCCCCCCCCTCCCCCCCCCCCCCCCCCCCAAGATCAAAGCAAGGATCTTCACCACAACAGGAGGAGTGCGACTCTGCCATCCTTTTGTCCTATTGTTTAGCTTTCAAAGGTCAGGGGCGGGATATGGATGAATTGAGTGAGAAATCTCCTTTATCTCGGCATAAGAGGGAACCATTGATGCTATGATATCAAAATGAACTACGCTACCCCTACTCAAGAGTACGCAAGAGATGAGGATCGGGCTTCATTTCAAATAAATAAAGAGCTAGGAACAAAAGCCAATGCCTTAAATCTCCTGGCATCTCAAGAAGTCTAAAAACTATAATATATCCTGCAAACAAAACAAACTACAGCAGAAGCAGATTCTCCTTGTCCATGAGCTCTAGCATTCCTTTGGCGCCAAATACTGTGAAATGGCTTCAGCAAATAAGATCAGATACACTCTTGAAGTGGCTGACTTGGACTTAGTCTCATACCTCTAGCTGGATTTAACTGTCAAAGCCCTGCCTGAGTAGTCCTTCCTCTAGACATGCGGAAGGTGAAGCAAACCACAGGTAATCACATTCAAAAAATGGACTCGTCTGCAGATTTACACAAGTAGCAGTGGGGGAAACCTGCAAGCCCCAGGCAATCAATCTATCAGCAGTACGAAGTCTTTATGCAGAGCCATCAGGAGAAAAAAAGGCCCTACGACTAGCCTTACTGTTTGTTGCAAATAACCTTCCTCCATAAACTTTCTGAAAATCAGCTTGAAAACTCAGTTCAGAACTAACTGTGGTCCACACCAATTCCTGCTATCAATGCAAAATCTTTGACAACATCCAAGAGAGGTTTTAGTAGGCATAGTAATTACATCCCTCCCCTTAGAATAAGAAATGTTGACCCGGCTACTATACTACACTTGGCGTTACTCTTCTTTTGGCGTCTATACTATACGCTTCGCCACTTCGCCTATCTTAGTTATTCAGCTCTAACGATACTGTGTATAACTTCTCTTGCCTTTACAGAAAGCTTTTAAACAAAAATCTCGGATCTTCGGAAGCTAACTCCTATTCTATCTATTTAGCTACCACCGTTTGCCCCCCGATAAATATTGGGAGATGGACGGGATGAAGACTTTCAATGAATGGAGTCTTCTTCACAGATGGGTTCAGAGCTGGCTTAAATACCTTCATTGGTATTGGGCGAAGGCCATGAGTCCTGAGATCACTCTAGAAGAACTTCTGGATGATGCACCTATCATAACAACCCATTGGTCTATCAAAGAGAATTATCTAGTTTGGTAGATTATAGAAGTCTTATGATATGGTTGTTGGTATGGACTACTATCCAGGTGTCAGATAGCCATGTGCTCATCCTGGGTTTCTTCTAGGTGGATATGATGGACGTGTTCTTAGTCTGTTCCTCTGGGCTTGAACAACCCAGGAAGGGTGTTGTTAAACAAAACATCCTTCTTCATAAGAATGAACGAGCTCCTATTAAGGAAGAAGAAAGGACTAGTCAAAGAAAAAATGTATTCTTAAATAAAATCGCCACTATAGTATATGGACGTGTTACTCTTCTTTCCGGCATCTATACGCTATTTGGATCTTCGATACTGAGCCGCGTGTTAGGCATATGAAGCGTTATTCAGGTCTAAAGACACTGTGAACTCAATACATTAGCTCCTACCAATTTATTTGGGGTATTAATGCTCTTCCATATTTTTGAACTCAATACATTTGGTTAAAATTGAAATTATGGACAAGAAAAGTGCAAGAACAAAGCATATCCAACAATTCTACTCTGTAACATATAGTCATATAGATGATTACTTGTGTATATGAAGTAACTGGTTTTGGAGGAGTAGGTTCAATCCATACGACAATTTAGCCGAAGTATAAACTATAAAAGTACTGTAATGTCAACTGGGCACCCCGGAAAAAAAAAAAAAAAAAAAAAAAAAAATCTCCACATTAACAAGTACTTTTATAGTTTATACTTCGGCTAAATTGTCGTATGGATTGAACCTACTCCTCCAAAACCAGTTACTTCATATACACAAGTAATCATCTATATGACTATATGTTACAGAGTAGAATTGTTGGATATGCTTTGTTCTTGCTAACTTTTCTTGTCCATAATTTCAATTTTAACCAAATGTATTGAGTTCAAAAATATGGAAGAGCATTAATACCCCAAATAAATTGGTAGGAGCTAATGTATTGAGTTCACAGTGTCTTTAGACCTGAATAACGCTTCATAATGCCTAACAGCGCGGCTCAGTATCGAAGATCCAAATAGCGTATAGATGCCGGAAAGAAGAGTAACGCGTCCTATATACTATAGTGGCGATTTTATTTAAGAATACAATTTTTCTTTGACTAGTCCTTTCTTCTTCCTTAAATAGGAGCTCGTTCATTCTTATGGAAGAAGGATGTTTGTTTAACAACACCCTTCCTGGGTTGTTCAAGCCCGGAGGAACAGACTAAGAACGCACGTCCATCATATCCACCTAGAAGAAACCCAGGATGAGCACATGTGCTATCTGACACCTGGATAGTAGTCCATACCAACAACCATATCATAAGACTTCTATAATCTACCAAACTAGATAATTCTCTTTGATAGACCAATGGGTTGTTATGATAGGTGCATCATCCAGAAGTTCTTCTAGAGTGATCTCAGGACTCATGGCCTTCGCCCAATACCAATGAAGGTATTTAAGCCAGCTCTGAACCCATCTGTGAAGAAGACTCCATTCATTGAAAGTCTTCATCCCGTCCATCTCCCAATATTTATCGGGGGGCAAACGGAGGTAGCTAAATAGATAGAATAGGAGTTAGCTTCCGAAGATCCGAGATTTTGTTTGAAAAGCTGTCTGTAAAGGCAAGAAGAAGTTATACACAGTATCGTTAGAGCTGAATAACTAAGATAGGCGAAGTGGCGAAGCGTATAGTATAGACGCCAGAAAGAAGAGTAACGCCAAGTGTAGTATAGTAGCCGGGTCAACATTTCTTATTCTAAGGGGAGGGATGTAATTACTATGCCTATTCCTAAAAACCTCTCTTGGATGTTGTCAAAGATTTTGCATTGATAGCAGGAATTGGTGGGTGGACCACAGTTAGTTCTGAACTGAGTTTTTCAAGCTGATTTTCAGAAAGTTTAATGGAGGAAGGTTATTTGCAACAAACAGTAAGGCTAGTCGTAGGGCCTTTTTTTTCTCCTGGATGGCTCTGCATAGAAGACTTCGTACTGCTGATAGATTGATTGCCTGGGGCTTGCAGGTTTCCCCCACTTGCTACTTGTGTAAATCTGCAGACGAGTCCATTTTTTGAATGTGATTACCTGTGGTTTGCTTCACCTTCCGCATGTCTAGAGGAAGGACTACTCAGGCAGGGCTTTGACAGTTAAATCCAGCTAGAGGTATGAGACTAGTCCAAGTCAGCCACTTCAAGTGTATCTGATCTTATTTGCTGAAGCCATTTACAGTATTTGGCGCCAAAGGAGCTAGAGCTCATGGACAAGGAGAATCTGCTTCTGCTGTAGTTTGTTTTGTTTTGCAGGATATAATATAGTTTTTAGGCTTCTTGTAGATGCCAGGAGATTTATAGGCTTTGGCTTTTGTTCCTAGCTCTTTATTTATTTGAAATGAAGCCCGATCCTCATCTCTTGCGTACTCTTGAGTAGGGGTAGCGTAGTTCATTTTGATATCATAGCATCAATGGTTCCCTCTTATGCCGAGATAAAGGAGAATTCTCACTCAATTCATCCATACCCGGCCCATTGACTCCTTTGAAAGCTAAACAAATAGGACAAAAGGATGGCAGAGTCCCACTCCTCCTGTTGTGGATGAAGATCCTTGCTTTGATCTTGGGGGGGGGGGGGGGGGGAGTTAAAGTTAGTCATTAACAAGTACTTTTATAGTTTATACTTCAGCTAAATTGTCGTATGGATTGAACCTACTCCTCCAAAACCAGTTACTTCATATACACAAGTAATCATCTATATGACTATATGTTACAGAGTAGAATTGTTGGATATGCTTTGTTCTTGCTAACTTTTCTTGTCCATAATTTCAATTTTAACCAAATGTATTGAGTTCAAAAATATGGAAGAGCATTAATACCCCAAATAAATTGGTAGAAGCTAAGGTTGAAGGTTTGTTATAGGCGACTTATGGTGGTGGTGGAAGTGCATGTGCTGCAAGAGGGTGGTGAGTCCCAGGACTGGGTATGTTACTAGCTGGTATCCTAATGCCCCCAATCCCCATTGTTGGTCAGTTGAGAATGAGTATAAAGAGAGCTATTTAATATGCTTAGTTTAGTTGAGTGGAATCCACATTTTGACCTGTTACCAGGTAAACATTATAATCAAACTAATATAAGAAAACAACCTAATAGTTGCGCTTAATCAGATTTAAACTATAGTTCTAGTTAAATTGAGAAGGACCTTAATAGTTGGGAATATTTACGTCAAGTTTTCCTTTATTTTACTGCACTTGAATAGAGAAAATTTCATCTTATGTTTGCTAAATTGTTTCCTCACAATCATTACAAAAAAAATTTAGGAGAATGGGGGCTTAGGTTATGCACATTTCATTTAGCCAATTTATCCTTTTCTCTTTACCTTATTTTTATCACCTTAAAATACTGCCTAATCATAGGAAATCAGGGTCATGCAATGCTTTGGAGTTGCAATAAAGCAAGGGAAATTATTTCTAAAAAAATGCATATGCAAGAAAAGGTAAAAAAAAAAAAAAAAAAAAAAAAACAAAACAAAACAAAACAAAAGAAAAGAAAAATAGAACCATTCAAATCTGTAGTCACTCATATTCTTATCATGTATTCAAGACGAAAAGATTAGAAATCAATACCTCCAGTTGTTGCTCAGAAACATAGCAATTTCTTTTAGCTACTTTATCGAAAAACTCTAACAACTTTTTCTTGAATGCATCAGAACAACCACTACCAGTACTCATATCATAATCTGGAAGTCTCCTGGATATAAGTTCAGAGATATCTGTAATAGACAGTTTCTTATCTGTCCTTGCAGGGCAAGTGGCCTGCACAAAACAACTTTTTAGATCAAAGATTCTAGATTGCAAACAACATTGGTGTGACAATCTGAAAAGCTAGAAAGATCATACCTCAACTTTGAAACGCAACCTCTCAAAATCCAAAGGAAATCCTCCTGCCCCTTCCATTTGTGCTGGATCCATGCTATCATCACCATAAAGAAATTGTACAATTGTCCCACTAGAATTTCTGACTGTCATGTCATAATGAATAGCTAGGTCCTCTAAGCATTTCATTAGCTTACGTGACATATAACCAGTATCAGCAGTTTTTACCTGCAAAAAGGCAATTATACCACATGATACAATGCAACCAAACTAGAAAAACATATGGAGAAAAAAATTAGAATGGATGGGAAGAGCATGAAAATCTTAATTACATTAACATAATAGGGCTAAAAGATAATTGGAACCATTAAACAATATGAAAATAGTTCCAAAGAAGTTGATGACCATAGAACATTCTTGTTTTATATAATATTCATCGACAATTTGATTGTTACCACAATGTCTAAGAATTTCAAATAAAAGTATTATGTCTCAACCTCAAGCAAGAGAATGTGTTAACTGGCAGGTACCTTTCTAGACCTACAACTTTAAAATGAATGGTCGCCATATTACTTTCTTTTAGTGGAAGACAAGTATCTTAGCAATCATAAACAATAAGAAAGTTAAAGTCATAAAGATATGATTACATGATCAATGGCAGTCATAACTTTTTTACATGTTTACTAGTACAAGGTAGCTGAACCACTATGAGAACACCTTGCAATCCTAATTTTAAAAAACAACAACAATGCTGGGTTCATAATGTTCTATAAAGCTGCTACGTTACAAAATATTGGGTATTTAACAAGTGAAAGTCTCAGCAAATAAAACCCTAGGTAACATACTGAAGATATCAATATTTTCCCTTTTCACAGCTAAATTAATCAATCTGATGTGTAATCAAGTTGAACAAAAAGGACAAAAAAGGTCAAGTGCTCAACATATATACAGGTAAGTAGACTGAAATCACACATTAAGCATAGAAGACATACAGCTGTATCAACAAGGCCTTCTCGCCCTCCCATAGTATGGAAAAAAAATTCCGTAGCAGTCAAGCCGGTGTAAAATGAATTAGCCACAAAACCCTTAGCCTGTATTACATGAGAAAATAAATCACCATGGGAGAAGCCATGAACTCATGACTCGATATACTACTACTTCTAATACAATTTTTTTGACATGTCATAATAATGTTAATGCAATTATGTATAGTGTCTAAAGATGGAAACCAATGAATTCTTGCATTCCAAAACATGGTTCAAAACGGTACTTTCAATCACAAAACAGTCAGTCATAGTATTTAAGCATTCATCCCGAACTGTGTCACAGTTGACTCACAAGATTTGTAAAATAATTTTAAAATAGATTTTAACATTACTAATCTCCATGTAAAAATTTAAGAAGATGACGGGGTCGACTGGAAATTGGAAACTATGATTAAGGGGTAATTTAGATCCGCTTCAACTCAGCCAGTTTCTAAAAATCACACATGCATTGTGTAAACCAATAAATGTAACAAACTTTACATTTAGTCTTGTACTTTCACTTTGATTAAACTCATTTGAAATGGAGGGGGCAATACATATACATATTTCATAATATAATCCACAAGCATGCACAGTAGTGCTTTTGATGGGCAGTTTGGTTGGGAATTACTACAGCCTTCCCCATATCAAAACTAATAAATAATAATGATGCAGCCAACTCAAAACTGAACTACTACAGAAAATTATATGCAACTACTGCGACACACCCATTTCAATCTCAAATGATAAATGTCATTGAGAGACAAGAAAATTTTGCTTCCAAGTGGCCCAATGCCAAATATATATACTATTTTGCATGAGAGGTTCAAAAGATATGGAACGGTGGAAGTAGTGTGGAACCAATCACACCAAAATAATCTTTACCTTTCAAAGCTTTAAAATCTAGCAAACACCCCATGAGAAAGGAATTGAACAAAAGAATGGGTGAAGAGTTTCAATTGGATAAAATCATCAATTGTTTTCCCCATAAAAAATAAGTCAAATGTTTACTACAACCCATATCCAATAAAGTTATTTTACTTATTTCTAGACAATAAAGGTAGTCTGGCACACCTATTTTCTTTATCAAAATAAGGATTGTCAATATCCAACTCTCCAGCATTCCCACTTTCTCAGGCAATGTGATGCAGTACAGTAGAATACTGGATGTAGCTAGGATCTCTACTGGTATATCGCTCTACCCAAAAGTAATAATAGAAATTACTTCCCTTGCTCCATATTAATTACAACCATTCACTATTTGCTCGCATTGTAAGAAGCAATTATAGGACATAAATGAAAAATTAATCAAAATAAATTTAACACAAACAAATGGGAAACTAAATGTTGCTGATATTGAAATTACTATAACTAATTATCTCATTTACTTCCTCTAATTGCTTCCTTAAAATATGTGAAAATAGTAAGTGTTCCAACTATTTGGGTGTTAAAAAAAAGGGGGTTAGTTGAGATTTTATAGGGCGGAGTCGCACTCATTAGCAATATATTGTTGTTACTGTTGTTTGCTAAGCAAGAAACTTGGGTTGGAGAACAGTGTCTATAATGAATTCAATAAGTAATTAAACTAAATACAAGTAGTGTAAAGTAGTATGTATTGTCACAAAGGCCTTGCTAGTGTATTTGATTTTCCGTTACATACAAACCATTGTTAGTATCATGCTACGTGTTTTGTGTTTTTCTTAGTCTATGAGCTTGTGGTGATCCAAAATATATTTGGGGACCAGTTTTGGTATACGTATCTTAGTGAGTTGGTGAGTTGGTAAGTTGGTAAATTGGTTTAATTATATTGCATCATGGTCCACGAGATGAGTGGAATGTTTTGGTTGTTTATTATTGAGCTGCAGTTAACAAGATTTCATAGCATTTTATTTTGATTAGGTGTATTGAAATATTATTATGATCTTTTTCTTAAAAAGGGCCTTGAAGGGTTCGAACTAGCCAGGTTTAAATTCTGGGTTTAATTTCTCCTTTAAATGATGTTTTGATCATTGGTTCACTTGTGCTATATTTTGATAAAGACTCAACATCTTAACAAGTAGTGGTAGCATTCATATGTTTCTCTTTGGTTTACTTAGTGTAGATATTCTGGAAAATGGAGAATGATTGGGTGTTAGAAAGTGGTATAGGAATTATTGGGATGTTACAAACTATCAAAATGCGGATGCATAACCTAGAAGCGGGGGAGATGTGATGGTTTGAAGTTTACCATTTCAATATAATCCGATGTATAACATGGAATTTTAAGAAGAAAAAAAGCATTTTTGGGCACATTAACCTAATTTTTAAGAGAAATAGAAAGGGAGGGCTAGAAAGGTAAGATAAAAGAGACATTGACATGAAATTTAAAATGCGGACACATTAGTAGGATGCGGGTGAGATGTAATGTTTTTGAATTTACCGTACCAACATAAGCCAATGCGTAACACGGTGATTTTAAGATAACATTAAATTCAAATTAAAAAAAAAAAGTTTGGATGCATTAACCGCTACCAATTTCAGAACAGGTACAAGTAGAAAAAATGAGCTACAAAGTAAAGATAAAAGAGACTTCAAGATGAAATGATAAGATCCCTCCTAGCACATTAATGACCAATTTTGAGGCTTCCAACTATTTAGGTCTCCCCAAGTATATTCTGCATTATTTATTTGCAAGCAGAAAGTAGTAAATTCTACAAATTTTAATTCCCATGAACTGCAACCTTTTACAAGAGGAGAATTGTTTCGTTCGATGTACGAATTTCTAATCCCATAGGATGTTCCACTTAACTAGCAGCAACTAGGTAAGTGAATTCCTCCGTTTTATGGGCGTACAACTTCGTAGAATGTCTCGATTTCTCTTTATTAGCAACAACCATAATTTGAAAAACATGCACATATACCTAAGAAATTAAGCAAACAGTACCTTATTCTTTCAACCTGCTTAATTAGACCAGCATAATGGCTATACAACCAATTTCTCCTCACTGACCCACTAACCAAAAAGAAATAATGTTTAAATCAAAACTTCACACTGGAAGTTGGTACTTAAATCGAGAGGAGAATCTCAAGTACAGATCTAAGTTTTCTATAATATTTCGTATTTTTCTGTTTTAACTTTCGTCCATAGATTGTAATCCCCCATATTTTATAGACTTTGTAATTAATCTTTATACTTATAAAGTAAAGTTTGTAAACTTTTTTTCGAATAGTATATAATTTCGGGTTTTCCAAATAATTATATTATGGTTTCAATACATCTTATAAATATATATGTGGTCAAAATAACGTTTTGATGTGTAAAAAAATGTGATTTTGTATCATGCTTTGTTTGTATCTTACACTTTTATTGTGTTTTCAAAAATAAATTAGGAAAAATTAATTTCTTAATTATTAATGAAAATTCCTACTAAAATTATATTTACACTCAAATCCAAAATTACCCACTTATAATTTCTCCTGTTCCTTACACTTTCTTTCACATGAAAGCCTTCCATAAAAAGTAAGAAATAAAAATAATTCTTAATATTCCTTCTTTAAAAATCAAAAAGGGTTTGTTTTCTTCAAATCTTCAATTTGTCCTCTTGTTTTATTTTAATTGTTTTTGTTGTTTTATTGTTAGGGTTTATAGTTAGCAAGATTTATGATCAATTTAGAGCATCAAATTTATATTTATACATGTTTTATAAACTGCAATTATGGCTGTGACTTCAGAATTTTCGTTCATTTGAGATTAATCACGATTTTAACGACAGGTTTCAAACATGTCCGTTTTTGACAAAAAAATAATTGTGTTTTTCGAGTGGAAACAACGTTCTAAAAAAGACTCACCACTTGCAGTGATCACTAAATCTCGTGGCCAAATTCGGTTTTTAAATATGTTTTTCAGACACTTTTTCAATTTTACCGATGTTTTTAAGGTTTAATTATTATTTTTCGACTTGATTAATAAACTAAATTATGTTCAAATTTCCATAAACATTATTCAAGACCTTTATGTTTATTTATATCATCAAGTTTGGTTATTTATTTAGAAAAGAGAATTTTATGTCAAAACAGGAATTGATAGTTTATGGCATAAATTGTTAGTACCTCATTTTCATGATTTTCCTGAGTATTAGAAGAATTATAAAACTTTTAAAATGCTGGAAAAATTTTAGAATTGTTAATATCTTATTTTGGAACTTGTTCGGTGTTTGATTGTTTCAAAAATTTCAATACCTTTTAACTAGTGATTTCATGGCTATAGTTGCTGTAGTTTTATTTTAGGAATCAATATTGATTGATTTCTATATGTTTGTAGGAGAAAATTTACATTTCAATGGTTTCCTCAAGGTAAGTACAAGTTTACAAGAACCTTGCTTGTAGGAGAATGTTTAGGACTTGAAACATAGTGTCTTGTTAAGGAAATTCCTTGGACAATCGTACGGTAGTCGGTTGCTATATGTTGGTTATAATACATGGACAAGTTCGTTTTGTTTAATTCATGTGGTGATTAATTTTACCTTGAGTTTCAGAACGTGTAGTGTTATTATTTATACACTAGAATGCAGGGAGTAAATATATATATGAATGAAAGGTAGGTGAAATATATATTATTTCACAATGGTTATATTATTACCCTGTCGGGTCATATTAGTATGGATTGAGTATTGAATAAAGGAGGTTTATAAATCTGACTAACGAGGTTAGTTGACATAAGTCAACAGGTTTTGTTTTACAAAAGTATTAAATGTTAAAATGTGTTTTTGGTGCTCACTCTAAAAGAAGAATTAAAAGATATTGGTGTGTATTATTTGCAATATGACGTTATTGGTCATGAGTCAAAACATAACTTATTAATCACGTAAAGCGAAAGATGGATGAGCAATATATTTGTGCACCTCCGGAGGAATGGCAATAAGGGGTTGGGTCCATGGGGTTGAAGTCATTCTGGAGACCAACTAACTACGTGTCTCTTCTTATAAAACATTACTTTTACAATTTTTAAAGGGATTAGTTCAGATCTCATACTAACTACAACGGAGTCGAGCCTGTGTGCCATCTGGATGTTTATTCATGTTTCCTTATTATTAAGGGAACATGGGATTTAATTAATCAATATTTCATTTGAGAACATGGGTTGGACAACTTTGTCTGTTGCCAATCAGTTTACTAAATTAAGTTAAACTAAGAGTCCTGTCAAGTAGTAATTGGTGTAGTTGAATGTCTTTGGATATTATTACCTGGATTAATATTCTTTCATATGAATTGCTGTTGATAGTATCAGGTATTGTTCGTTTATGTTTGTAACTTGGATGTAGTTAGGTTTGTTGATTACATATTTTGTGTCTCTTGGTCTATGCCCTGTGATGATCCAAATCCAAATAATACTTGGGAGGAGTATAGTCAGAGATATTTTAGTAAGTCGATTTAAGTGAATAGATTTAGTTAGATTAAACAACAGTTTCTATTATAAACAAAACAACAATAGCTTTAAAATATGAACTAATAGAGGAGAAGAAATGAAACTATGAAAAATGCTTTTTACGTACACATAATCCACAAACAATCAATGCCATTCCAAAAATAACATGATTAATATTGTAAGAATTTTACTAAAATTATAGTTGTTACATACCGCCGGAGTCTTAGAGTTTTTCGGGAAATGGGGTAAACTACGATCAATGAAGCCATTTGGAGCTCGGACTCCTCCAACTGTTTGTTGACCAACACATGCAACCATTTGGCTTATATTGATCGGGGACCCTTTTGAACCACATTGTGACATTATCAAGGGGCTATTCCTCCAGTGAAGCTCCTGCATGCAAAGCTGGAAACAAAAATACAATAATCATTAAAAAAAAAATTAAACAATCAGCAATTTAAGTAATAAAGCAATTAATCAACTGTTAATTTCAATAGGATATACGTTGCACAAAGAACAACACCCTTAAGAAATTGTAGTCACTAATACGAGAAGAAAGGTGTAGGATCGGTGGAAAGTAAGAAGGATTTATACTAAAATTACAGGAGCACTAGGAGAATAGCAGTGCTTAGAAAGCAGCCGTATTAGCAGGGAAGAAGAAACAAGTTGGCATATATTGTATACATGATTATACAAGTTGGCATATATTAATCATTGCATTATGTGCTTCGAAAGTTATCAATACTGAATGCTACCAAGCCGGTGCCCCAGGATTTGGTGCAGGAAAGGCATCTAATTCATTTACTTGAAGGGGGTGTAGGTATCACCTCCAACTTCTAAAGGCAGGGGATACATCATCCTTGGTCCATGCTCATCTCTCCTAGGCTTGAAGCTTCAAAAAGAGATGGAAAGAAACTATCCCAGATCCCAACTTATTAGTTAGACATAGAACATAATTAATTAAAAGGGTAAAAAAACATTACAGTTCCAGTTTGTTCACGAATTTCATTCAACGTTTTAGTTATTTCCATCTCCAGAGTTCGAGCTGCATCACACCCGGGCAAAAGAGTCAGATTTCCTTTGTTGAACTCTTGTATGGACTGATCACACTTTGTATAGCCATCTTGTATTTTTGTATGTTTTTTTTCATACAACTGTTTCCCTGGTTGGACATCATCAATACCAATTGAAAACCCATGATTGCCAATCCACCTAGCACTGCACGAAAGAAAATATGCAATTGACAAAGTGTAATAAAAAAAATTAATAAAGCCCCTAATAAAAATACAACACAAAGCCAAACATACATAATACCACTAAATTATAGCTTACATGAGCATTCGTACACTTCATCTAAAAGGTCTGACCGGCCTATACCAATCCGGTCCTGGTTTTTAGTTGGGTTTATAAGACTGGTCTAGCTCCAAAAGGGACCAAAACATACATCAATCCATTGAATTGAAACTTCAACGAGCATATATACATATCCATAACTCATCCTATGGAGCCATAAATTCTAAATCATTCAAAATGCTTCCTTAAAGTGAAGGGAAAGGTAAGAACAAAATCGAAAATTGTTTTTTATAGAAGCAAAAACCACATCCAGGCTGTGAATAATTCCAAACTGTAGCCTAAACAAAAGCTTTGTGCTTCATAGGAATGTTCACCCACCCGAGGAACTACAACTAAGAATTTTAAGTGTTGACTGTTCACTGTTCACACAAATATAATCATTTCTAGAAAGAAGAAAAAACTGTATTACTAAATGCTAAAGTGTATACTGTTCACTCCTATCAACTTAATATAATCATATATACAAACCCATATCAACTTAATCAAGTTTTAGGAAAAAACTAAGAATTTTTTCCCGATGAACACAAATACATATACAAATATAATCATTTAGAATTTTAAATACTGTATTACATTCTAGAAAAATTAGTTTATTAATTAAGTTGACTGTTCACTGTTCACACAAATATTAAGTGTTGTTTAAAATTATTCAATTTATAAAATTAGAATTTTCATAAACTACAAATATATATATATAATAAAAACCATACCTCAAACCCTCAAGGTATGGGTTTTAAAACCCAAGGGGGAGGTGGGTCTAACTCATACCCAAACCTCTAGTTAGGGTTGTACAAAGTACAGTTTAGATCGTCTGGTCTCTGGTCAACGGTCTAAAAGTTGCCGTCTGCTTTTTATTTTTATTTAGCCAGAGCGCTCTTTTTCCGGTATGGCCTGGTTTTTTGAAAGTTGAGACCAGACCACACTGCACATACGAATATTTTGATTATTTAAATATGTGTGTGTGTGTGTGTGTGTGT
>PYUH01000725.1:316979-337314 GCA_016808085.1 Suaeda aralocaspica | reverse complement strand
AAATTCAGTGACCAAACTGGAACTGTAATGTTTTTTTACCCTTTTAATTAATTATGTTCTATGTCTAACTAATAAGTTGGGATCTGGGATAGTTTCTTTCCATCTCTTTTTGAAGCTTCAAGCCTAGGAGAGATGAGCATGGACCAAGGATGATGTATCCCTGCCTTTAGAAGTTGGAGGTGATACCTACACCCCCTTCAAGTAAATGAATTAGATGCCTTTCCTGCACCAAATCCTGGGGCACCGGCTTGGTAGCATTCAGTATTGATAACTTTCGAAGCACATAATGCAATGATTAATATATGCCAACTTGTATAATCTGATACAATATAGCCAACTTGTTTCTTCTTCCCTGCTAATACGGCTGCTTTCTAAGCACTGCTATTCCTAGTGCTCCGTAATTTTAGTATAAATCCTTCTTACTTTCCACCGATCCTACACCTTTCTTCTCGTATTAGTGACTACAATTTCTTAAGGGTGTTGTTCTGTTGTGCAACGTATAGCCTATTGAAATTAACAGTTGATTAATTGCTTTATACTTAAATTGCTGATTGTTTAATTTTTTTTTTAATGATTATGTGTATTTTGTTTCCAGCTTTGCATGCAGGAGGCTTCCGGAGGAATAGCCCCTTGATAATGTCACAATGTGGTTCAAAAGGGTCCCCGATCAATATAAGCCAAATGGTTGCATGTGTTGGTCAACAAACAGTTGGAGGAGTCCGAGCTCCAAATGGCTTCATTGATCGTAGTTTACCCCATTTCCCGAAAACTCTAAGACTCCGGCGGTATGTAACAACTATAATTTTAGTAAAATTCTTACAATATTAATCATGTATTTTTGGAATGGCATTGATTGTTTGTGGATATGTGTACGTAAAAAGCATTTTTCATAGTTTATTCTTCTCCTCTATTAGTTCATATTTTAAAGCTATTGTTGTTTGTTTATAATAGAAACTGTTGTTTAATCTAACTAAATCTATTCACTTAAATCGACTTACTAAAATATCTCTGACTATACTCCTCCAAGTATTATTTGGATTTGGATCATCACAGGGCATAGACCAAGAGACACAAAATATGTAATCAACAAACCTAACTACATCCAAGTTACAAACATAAACGAACAATACCTGAATATCAACAGCAATTCATATGAAAGAATATTAATCCAGGTAATAATATCCAAAGACATTCAACACACCAATTACTACTTGGACAGCATTCAACGTTTTAGTTATTTCCATCTCCAGAGTTCGAGCTGCATCACACCCGGGCAAAAGAGTCAGATTTCCTTTGTTGAACTCTTGTATGGACTGATCACACTTTGTATAGCCATCTTGTATTTTTGTATGTTTTTTTTCATACAACTGTTTCCCTGGTTGGACATCATCAATACCAATTGAAAACCCATGATTGCCAATCCACCTAGCACTGCACGAAAGAAAATATGCAATTGACAAAGTGTAATAAAAAAAATTAATAAAGCCCCTAATAAAAATACAACACAAAGCCAAACATACATAATACCACTAAATTATAGCTTACATGAGCATTCGTACACTTCATCTAAAAGGTCTGACCGGCCTATACCAATCCGGTCCTGGTTTTTAGTTGGGTTTATAAGACTGGTCTAGCTCCAAAAGGGACCAAAACATACATCAATCCATTGAATTGAAACTTCAACGAGCATATATACATATCCATAACTCATCCTATGGAGCCATAAATTCTAAATCATTCAAAATGCTTCCTTAAAGTGAAGGGAAAGGTAAGAACAAAATCGAAAATTGTTTTTTATAGAAGCAAAAACCACATCCAGGCTGTGAATAATTCCAAACTGTAGCCTAAACAAAAGCTTTGTGCTTCATAGGAATGTTCACCCACCCGAGGAACTACAACTAAGAATTTTAAGTGTTGACTGTTCACTGTTCACACAAATATAATCATTTCTAGAAAGAAGAAAAAACTGTATTACTAAATGCTAAAGTGTATACTGTTCACTCCTATCAACTTAATATAATCATATATACAAACCCATATCAACTTAATCAAGTTTTAGGAAAAAACTAAGAATTTTTTCCCGATGAACACAAATACATATACAAATATAATCATTTAGAATTTTAAATACTGTATTACATTCTAGAAAAATTAGTTTATTAATTAAGTTGACTGTTCACTGTTCACACAAATATTAAGTGTTGTTTAAAATTATTCAATTTATAAAATTAGAATTTTCATAAACTACAAATATATATATATAATAAAAACCATACCTCAAACCCTCAAGGTATGGGTTTTAAAACCCAAGGGGGAGGTGGGTCTAACTCATACCCAAACCTCTAGTTAGGGTTGTACAAAGTACAGTTTAGATCGTCTGGTCTCTGGTCAACGGTCTAAAAGTTGCCGTCTGCTTTTTATTTTTATTTAGCCAGAGCGCTCTTTTTCCGGTATGGCCTGGTTTTTTGAAAGTTGAGACCAGACCACACTGCACATACGAATATTTTGATTATTTAAATATGTGTGTGTGTGTGTGTGTGTGTTTGTGTGTGTGTGTGTCTATATACATATTATAATTTCAAACTAAAATATAAATAACTAAACCAGGGTTTTAAAGTAAAATATACGCTTTCTTTGAAGGATACCATATTATCACTTGCCATTGTGGTTTGCTTGCTTGTACGATAATATCAAATTATATGAGACTACTAGCTCTATGAGTTCTGGACTTGTGTCCTCAAAATGGACTCATTGTATATCCAAACTTATTATAATATGTTGTGTACTGAGTTTTTAAGCCTACTTCAGCTCTTATACAGTTATGCTTTGTAAAATGCTCCAAGAATTGCGGTTTAACCGCAAACAGTACCAAACCAGACCGTTATATAAATTACGTAAAAACCCATGCCCTGGTTTACTCTCAGCAGACCATATCGTGTACAGCCCTACCTCTAGCCATCAAATAAAAGAAATTTTCATATCCAAATAATAACCAAACATATAGAGTATTAAGAATCAAGTTCAAAACCCATATCAACTTGGTTCATTCCTCATTCCAAACCCATATAAAGTTTTGATCCGAACACCCCCTACATGGGTCAATTCGATCGAAAAAACATGAAACACTCTACCATCAACAACACCGTACCACAGAGTGTCACCATATTTTACATCCTCAACATACTTAACACATCATTAAAGAAGAAAGAAGAAAATAAAACGCCTATGTAAAGCAGTTCTACCTACTTCATAAATAAAAAGTATGTTTGGCGAATCCTACACAATTCAGCCACTATTGACGACTTGACATTCTCTAACAATCTAAAGCCAAATAAGTCTCTACAAAATCTTAAGACATTATCAAGTAAAAGATGGCACAAAGTGGCTGACAAAATTTATGCACATGTCCTGTAGACAGTAGATCAGGTCACTATGGGTATAGGCTATGGATAATGTCCTGTAGACATTAGCAAGTCAAAGATGTCACAAAGTGGCTAACTAAACCAGGGTTTTAAACTAAAATATATAGGTCATTTTGAAATATACAATAAGGAAATTTGTCAAAAAATACCTGCAACAAGCTGCAATTTCTGGAATAATTACCTTGAAAGTATTTTACAGAATACTGCAGTTACTGCTTACTTTTTAAAGAAGTGTATGTGGTTGTTACAGGGAGGCGGGGTGGGTGGGGAAGGAGATGAGGGTTAGTAATGAACAACACTCTCAAAGGTTGTCAAAATCCTTCCTAAACCAGAAATGATGTGAAAAATCCATGTACAGAACCCTTTTCAGGATAATACTTGATTATCAATTCCAAGTCAAAGTCATCAAAAGCTCTATTAGGTCCTTCAAGGGAACTCTGAAACATCTACAGTCCAGAAAATACTTCAAAAATAAATTCGGAGCAGAAAAATCTCAAACATCTCAAAACACGCAATTTCGGCTGAAGACAGCTCCTTCTCAAAGTCTCTTGAAATCCTTCAAAATTCAATAACATCTCAAAGTAAACTTAGTTCTTAACCACAATCCTTTCAACCAGGCAAATAGTCCAAAACATTCACTTCCGTGTTCAAAACCTTCAAAAAGTACCAAACGCCCAACGCAACTCTTAAACCAAGCCAGGCCACAAAACTGACTTGAGGGCCAAATTTCCAGCACCTCTGCAAACCTCACACGGGCCATGTATGCCATCTCCGAAAGAGCATTCCAATGGTATCTGACATGCCTAATTCTGACATGTGAATGCAATGTTATGGCCCAAAAACTGAATGCGGGCCTACGAAAGGCGTCGGTTTGGCCGCAAGCAAAACACAAAAGCAACCTTTTACGCAAACTAAATAAACCCATTTCCAAGTAAAGAATCCTTCAAGTACCCTTAGAGAGCAAGGAAAATCACTCATTAGACTATAAAAGCATCAAAGTACAGGCTCAAAAAGTCAAAAGTGAGGTGGGTAATGCATGAAACAGACGAGATTGCACCCCTCATGCATTGCGCAAACCCCCACCGTCTCATTTTGCTTATTAATACGCTTTGGATTGACCCACCAAGGTACTTCTTTCACTATGAAAAAACGAGAGCAAAAAAACTGATTCTGAGAGTGTTTTAACGGGTCGTTTGGTACAAAGGTTAAAAGGGATAGGGATAAGGATAGAGAGTAGGATAGGGATAGGGAACTAGTAGGTGGAATAAGGATAAAAGTAGTATAATCTTTTGTTTGGTATGGTTGGGGAATTAAATTGGGATAACTAAGAAAGTTACATAATTACCGTTACTTACTTTCCTTATAATCCCTCTGTTTTGCTTTAGATGTAATAATTTCCCATTTGGGAAGTTAGGGATTAGTTGCAACAATTGTGTTTCTTTCCTTATTTAGTAAAGTTTTTCCTATAAAATGACTATTATGCTCCTTCTTCATACACCACCACCCTCTTCCTCCTCCAGTCTTACTTATCATCTTCTTCACTCACCACCACCACCACTACACCATCTATTTTGTTAACCACCACCACCACTAATTGCTGCTAATTTGTCAACCGCCACAACCACCACTAACCTTCCTTCATCACCCATAACCACCGCAAAACCGTGTATTCATCGCCCACCACAACCACTAATAATCCCCTTCCGTAGTCACCCACATCCAACGCAAAACCCCCTTCATTTTCGGACACCACCATAACTCACCCCCATCATCTTCGTCTACCTACTGAACAGGACAATGATCGAAACCCTAACAATCTATTCAAAGGTAATATTTGGATTGTCGAACCTGGATTTGAGCAAATGTGGACTCAAATTAATTCGATGGTGGTCGAAAATTTGATTGGACGGTGAACATGGTCGAATTGGTGGTTATTGGGTTCGATTTAATGGTGGTTGATGGTTTAAGTTGATGGTGGTCATGAGTGGGTGCGCGATTAGGGTGGCTTCTGGTCGTGAGTGGGTGCGATTTGGGTGGCTAGTGGGTCGAATTTGGTGGCTGCGAACTGGTGTGAAGGTTGGAGGGGTGGTCTTGGTGGTGTGCGTCGCTGCGAACAGGAGTGTGGGTTCGAGTAGTGGTCGTGGTGGTGTGGGTTGCTGCGAACTAGAGTGTGGGTGTGGGTGATGGTGGATTGATGGGTCGCTGGCCTGGAGGGTGTGGGTTATGGTGGTGGTGGTTAGAATGATAGAATGTGAAGATGTAGGTTAGAGATGCAACAATTGCATAAGGGTAAAGTAGTAAAATCATACTTGCATAAAAACCCCGTGTCAGATACAATTGTTGCATCTTAAAAAAAAGAGGGAGTATTTCTTTGTCCTCTTTTATTAAGGGTAAAATTGACATTTACATCATTAAACTTATCTCTATCCCTTGGTATTATTTTTGAGAGATTACTACCTCTTTTATCCTTATCCCTATCCCCCCATTATCCATATCCCTCCAAACAAACAAAAGATTTCTCCCATCCCTCTCCACTTACCCCAAACCCTCCCTTCCTATCCCTCCAAAGAAACACCCCCTAAGAGTTTTAATTTTTAGGTCCAATCTCTTTCCAAGCATCAGACGTACATAAGTTTTATCGAAAACCATTCAAGTGCAAATTTGAGTTCAAGTTCTAAGGTCTTCTAATACTTCAAAAGGCAAAAACAAGTTTCCGGTTCAAATGATATTACTCAAGAATCACACAAAAAAAATAAAAATAAAAAAATCTAAACAATTGAATTGGGGTCGGTTACATGAACCAAAATTAATCATTCAATAAGGTCATCCACATAAGTTTTCCTCCTTGATCTCCTGTAAATCCAATTGATTCATATCATTTCTAACTTCTTCCATGCAAGTCATTTTAGGTCTACATCTACCTCGTTTGAGATCTTACAGAGATCTCACTCTTCAACAACTATACGTACCAATACTCGTGACGTCTCCATCTTACAAGTCCAAATCATCGCAAAAGGCTTTCCTTTAATTTGCTTGCAATGTCTACAACACCAACTTTCCTTCGGATAGCTTTGTTCCCAATTATTTCCTCCAAATTCATCTCAACATCCGCATCTTCGTGAGTCCATGAACCCTACCTTTTGAAGTGCTCCTTCCCATGCTTAGATAAAGGGAGAGGGTTTTCCACTAATAGAGCCTGGATAAAGGAGGAGGTTTACAGTAGGCCAGTGTGTATAACTTTATCACATCTTACGACATGAACCCTAAATAAAAATCCAACTGTACAAAACTATTTGATTTTTGACCCAAGGTTGTGTGATTAGATCCTATCATTACTACGGTCCATGTAAGAGGCACTCACATCAAATAAGTGATTGATCAACCTCTTTGATGGTGATCTTAAAGTCACTCAAAAACACTTTTTAGAATGAAATTTTGTTCTCATGAGCATGATTGTGGAAGTTTTTAACCTTGATTTTTTCTTCTTTCTAATCTCAAAAATTAAATAATTTTGATAATAATCTCTTCTTTACTATTAGAGTCTTTTTGTCCAAAACTACTTTATTTAATGCGAAAACTACTTCACTTTTTAGTTTTTGTCACAAAACTACCTTAAAATGTAATTTTTTTTGCTCGACTCTTACCTTATAATTTCCAACCATTTGTTTTTCGGCGATAAGTGTTACATGAGCTACATGTGGGTCATTAAAACCCTATTTCCCACCCTTGTTTCTTTCCCTTACTTCACCTCAAATTTCAAAACTCAAATTCCTATCTAATTAATTTGAATAAAAGGGGGGGAAAAGGGTGGGAAAAGGTGGAAAATAGGTTTTTAATGACCCACGTGTAATAAAGGTAACATTTATTACCTAAAAATAAACAGTCAACACCAAAAATTACAACAAGGTATGAGCCAACGACAAAAAATTAAATTTTAAGGAAGTTTTGGACAAAAACGAAAAGGTAAGGTAGCTATGGACAAAAAATCCTTATTGTTATCATTATGATCTTCTTTAATTCACTGGCTTTGGGGGGTGATTCATGGTGACAATGGATGCAGTAATGATGGACAATCTTTGAGAAGGAGAACTAATACTAAAGGGAATAATAATACAAGAAGACAACATTTCAAGTAGCTTATTCTCCAACTAGAGTTACAATACACTAAATCTAGTTTTCATCTCCATTCTTCAACATGTCTCCTCCGGTCCTCCCTCTCTACTCAGCACAATTTAGAGGAAAGTCCTACTTAGCAACTCTAACACCATCTAGAAGCTCCTCGAATAACATTCTTATAAAATAAATAAATAACTCTTGACCTAATATTGAGTCATCACAATTTTATTTTGTTTATTTATGCTTATGCCTGCATCCATTTGTAGTAGTTTGTTGTGGTCCATATTTTCAAGGCTTTTAATGACTAATTAGCTCTTTAGTGTCTACTACATTTTGCTATGTTTGTGATGATGCATATCCCATGTTGATGTTTTAATGCTTTTTATGTTCAACACTATGTCCTAAATCAAGTGGTCGCCCAAAATTCAATGCAATTCGCATCAAGTCATCTACTTCGAACTTATTACAGTGTTACCAAAAGCTATGTAAAAGTGAAAAATCGGGTAACTTACATGGCTAAATTCGAACACAACTCTAGTTCATAGGCCGATTAAATGGAGTTATTCAAATTTCAAAATTGTGGGCACAAAATTTGCAAAAAAAATGATAAGCTTGTCTCTTTAACAAGATTTAAGAGCTGTTTAGTGGGGGATATTCTCATTTCATTTCCCCCTCCCATTCCCCCAAATCCCTCCAAGTAGACACCCTAACACCCCCCCTCCCTATTTTTTCCATTACCTTTCCTTGAGCCACCACTACACAACTACCTTTTTGCACTAACCACCCCACCGCCTCCCCTCGCCACCCTTCCCCTACATTAATCGGCCCTCCTCCGACCCCTCACCACCAAAACCACTTCCCTCTCCCTGAAACCCTCCTCCTCACAACCCTTTATCAGATTTACCGAGCCACCCTTCCCCCCACCCCTCTGAAAGCCTAATTGCAATCATTCTTCCACCAACAGAAAAAAAAAAAAAAAAACAAAAAAAAAACAAAAACAAAAACAAAAACAAAAACAAAAACAAAACAACAAAAAAAAAGCGCCCCAAAGTCCCAACGGAGAGCAATTGAAGGGGAAGGACGATGGCGGTAATGACTCGAAAACGAACAAGAAAGGTGATGGTGGCATATTAAGGTGGTGGTGTTGGTTGTAAAAAGATGATTCGTTTTCAATGTATCAAAAAATAATGCAAACCTAAGGTTTTAGCTTTCTATTCCTTTTCTTAAACCCTTTTCCCCTTCAACAACCAAGCGGCCCCTTAGGGATAGTTGATCTTGATTCTACCTTAATGTGGCCATATAGTCTCACTTAATTGTAGGCTTGTGAGTTATCTCCAATAATTGTAGTCACAATGGCGACTCCCGAAACGCTCTAAAAAATTGAACTCGCATAAAAAAGTATTTTGGACAATCACTACAGCATTATATCACTCTCGAGACATTCTGTTTATGCCTTCAATAGCATACAATGATCCAACTTCACCAATAATTGACAAATGCTAATTTTTGTTGTTTTATTACCTATAAGAAATCAAAAGAAGGTTCATTACAATATTGTTGAGTATTTACCTTAGTTTTGCAACTCGATTCATGCAAGCAGCAGCAGCATGCACACTATAGTCTCGAACAAGAACTGAAAAGAGACCAACTTTGTTGCCGTTCCCTGCATAACACATGTATCAGGATCAATAAAATAATTAAAAGTCGTAACATTATGACTTAAAGACGAAAATGACTAGAAATGCGCACAAAAGGTAACATGACCTGCATAACCCCCATTCTTAATACGGAGTTGTAATACCCCAATTTTTTATGAAACAATATATATTTTTTAGATTACTTTATAAAATATTTATATTTTTATAATTTTAAACAAAAGAATTTATGAAGATAAAATTCCTAATAGTGTTGAAAAAGATTAGTGTTTCTTATTATTTCAGATTATTAGTTTTTAAAAACCTTGTACTTCATATTATTATCTAGATAATTTTTTTTTACAAGCCTATAATGGTTCAAATACAATTAACCCTAATATCTTTTCATTCTAAGAATCAAGTGTCAATTAGCGCCAGTGATCAATCCCGAGGGTACTATGTTGCCGTGAGAATAAAACTCAACACTATATCTAATTAACCACCAAGGATCATCATATGGATATGCTTCCTACATCAGCCTAGCCTCATTATGCCAATTATGTTGGCCATGCGGCATGCATGTATAGCCTTGGTTTTATATATTCCTTTCTATCTAATCATCATAATTCATCCTTATTTTTTATTTCATCGATCAAACAACATTGATCAGACCCCTTTTTGGCTTTTTGTTTCAAAATTCGTGCAATTCACTGTGTGTGTTGATCGAATTGCACTAGCAAGCAATATTTTTTGTGAGGCTTCACTTTCATCAGAAGGTAATACACCCCTTATCACTTTGGAGTTGTATTGTTTAATTTCCTTGTAATACACACGTATCAATTTTAGGTTGCACTGTTTTGCTATTATAAGATCATATTGTTATGATTTATCTTTATTATTTATGCATTACAAGGTGTACGTTAATTGTGCTATTTTATTTGTGCTATTCTTTTAGAGTTTTATTATAGTTATTTATAGAGAGAACTATGACTATGAAGGATTATGGCGTACTATTATTATTTTTGGGATTGTGATTATTCGTAATTGAGATGATTAGTTTAGTCCTAGAGGAATAAAGTTGAGAGTTTTTAACAAAGATGATTTTGAGATACTTTTTGAGGAATCGTGCCATTGTTGAGGTCTTATTTTGTTAGCCCTAATTGAGTGTTAATATTGAGGCTCGACATTATATACTTTAGTCCTTGGCATGTTGGTAAGGAGGTGACAATCATTAGTAGAGAACTTTCTTAACTGTGTTATATGATCTTATTATTTTTTTTTTTAGCGTTCCACGAAAGTGGGAATTGACCTAAAGTTGGCTTTTAGCTCTATGAGTCTGATTATTACTTTGAGAAAGTATTCAAGTTTTTATACTTAATTGGTTTATTATTCGAATTACTCATGTCCAAGGCTAAGTATTATAATAGCATAGCACTATTATTTTGGTTTGAATAATTTAGTGGAAGAGACGATTATATTACATTGGGTCACTCAAGTTGACTTATAGTTTGGTGAGAGGAGTTTTTGGACATTTTAATTGAGATGATATATAATGTGAGTTTTATTGGTTTTTAAGATAAGTGTTGCATTACTCAGCTTTATGCTAACCTGGGTGTATTATATGCTATGTGTGTATGTTGTCCACTTTTCTTTCTTTGGTGGCCCTGCGACGATCCTTATTTCATTCAGGAATAATGGGGAGCAATGTAATATAAGCGTAATATAAGCAGGTTGTTCATGCAATTTTTGAAAATAAAGTCGTTTTATTTTATAATTTCTTACCTATTTTCAGTTGATAAATCGGGGGTGTTACAGGAGTATATGACTTACCCTTCAAAAGTGTTTAGATTGAACTCTATAGTAACTAAGAAACAACTATTGTATGAGTAATAGCTACACCCTCAATCTCTTGGTCTCGAACCTCATTAAATTTAATTATCAACGTAGGACCTCCATCTACCCTTTATATTGTTATCATCAACCAACACTCTTTGATCAACATCTTTCACACACTTAACCGACCCTATATCCTAAGTTCTTTGGTCTCTCATACGAGCGATTCTATAGATGTCTTTCTCCCCTTCTGTAGTATCCAACTTGACATAAAGGTCTTGGTTTAGCTTTGTCCGTGCATCTCTGACCACCTTTTTAGCTTCTCTTCTAGCTTGTTAGTATCTCTCAAAAATATTATCATTTCGAGATTTTTCCAACCTTCTATAGCACAACCTCTTGTTCCTTATAGCTTGTTTTACCTCTTGAATCCACCAAAATGTGTCCTTACTAGGTGGCATGCTTGTTCCTTTAGATTCTCCAAAAAGTTCCTTCCCCGCATCTCTTAAATAGTGTTCCATTTTTGTCCAAACAAAATCACATCTGAATCCATAACCCCCAACCAAATATACGTACCAACCATTTTCTCCACAAATTTGTTTTCTCTCCTTGAAGCTTCCACCACTTTATTTGAGGTTCCACAACTAGCATCTTTCTCCTTAAGCATTTCTTTCCTCGAAAATCTAGCACCACCAACCTACGTTGGGTGACCACACTCTCACCGGGGATTACTTTACAATCAATAAAACTTCTTTAAGTGTTCCTCGCTAAGAAGAAGTCTATTGGACTTGCATGATCCCCGCTCCTATAAGTTACTAGGTGGGATAGTCTTTTCTCCAACCAAGTGTTCATTATACCCAAGTCATAAGCCAAAGCAAAGTGTAGAATATCTCTTCCCGTCTCATCTCTTTCCCCAACACCAAGCCCTCTATGCACACTTTCAAAGCCTTCCCTCCTGAGCCCCACATGCCCATTAAGATCACCATCAATGATCAACTACTCTTCTTAGGAACCTGCCGCACAACCTACTCGAGATCTTCCCAAAACGCATCCTTAATAGACTTATCTAATCCAACTTGTGGTGCATAGGCACTAAAAATAGTCGTAACTTCATCTCCCAACACCACTTAAATGCTCATAATCCGATCGCTCTTTCTAAACACCTACACTACATCATTGCTATATGACTTAACCATGAGAATACCCACTCATTTCTTCGCGAGTCGGTTCCAGAATACCAAATGTAAAACCCATCTATTTCCCTTGCCTTTTGTCCTACGCATTTAGTCTCTAGCAAACACATAATCCGTAGCTTCCTCCTCTTAATAGTCTCCACCAATTCTAATGAACTAACAAACAAAGACTCAACGCTCCAAGTCTTAAACCTTAGCTTACCACTCTTGCATTTTCCCTTTTCCCTGAACTAACTTCTTTACCCACACCTTTCCATGATACGAGAACCCTTGCTCATTTGACACCACCCCCGGGCGCCGGGATGGCGCATCGCTTCCGGGTGACAACCTAGCTACCCTTGCATACTTTTCACTACACCTGGGCCTAGGAAGAGCACCATGTCGCTCAGTAGGGGACGCCCCCGCGATATCCATGATCCGATTCATGTCCTTGATTTGTGACCAAGTTTTCATTGATTGGTTGTCACAAAGCTACCGCCAAACTCTCCTCCTTTATCCGGACTTGAGACCGACAATGAATGTCACAAAGTAACACTCAAACAAAGTAAAGAAATTGTGTACAAACAAAAAATGAAGACGAAAGAAATTGAGGAAGAAAACTATGTTCACTTGAGTACAAATTAAATTAACATACTCATCCTCATATAATATAATCCATAATAATTTTTGGTTTGAAGGAAGGTTATCAGAGAGTTGTAATGGATTAGATTAATATTCCAAAAAAACCATTTATACTGGAAATAGAACTCTCTAATGACCCTCTTCCAAACCAAAAATTAATATGGATTAATCAAATACTAGATGAGGATGAATATGTTAATTTCATTTGTACTCATGCGAACATAGATTTCTTGCTCAATAGCAAAATTTTACTATGCTTAGGCCCTGTTCTCGTTAACTTATTTTTGCTTATTTAAACTTATTTTTGCTGAACTGAACTTATTTTTACTTATCTGAACTTATTTTTGCTGAACTGAACTTATTTTTGCTAAAATCATTAACAATTTATTAAGGATTGAAACTTATTTTTGCTGAATTGAACTTATTTTTGCTGATCTGAACTTATTTTTGCTGAACTAAACTTATTTTTGCTGAAAATAAGTAAAAATAAATCGGGGAGAACAGGGCCTTAGTTTCCATGGATATCGCTAACTGATACCACCTTCAACACAAATTTTTTAATCATAGTCCAATGAAAAATAACCATCCTAAAGAAACATTCCCTCCAAACGATATGAAAACTAAAACATTGAAGCTAAATAAATAGACAACAGGATTGCTGCAATGACTAAAGACTGACCTAATGTAGCTTTTCCAAGTTGCCCAGATATAAGCTCACTGTTGCGGATGTAAACAAAACCATCATTAGGGCACATAGTTTCCTCTCTACAAGAGGTCTTCCAGTCTTTTGCCTTAGAGAATATCTTCTCTTTCACCATAAGATTTACAAAAACTCTCAATTGTGCATGTGGGCGTAACAGAACATTAAATAATTGTTTACCAGTCCACAGCTCAATTGGCTGCAAAAACAGATGAGGTACTTGAATCAGTAAGCAAAATCGGAGGTAAAAGGAAAAAATTTGCTTTTAAAAAAGGCAATCATTGCACCATATCTAGTACACAAAAAGGACATATTTTAAGCTCCATCAAAGCACAATTGAGATACAAATCATTACAGAAGTTATTTTATTGTTCTCTGATATGCCATTTCACTTCCCCCCACCCTCCCCACTATACGACATAAATAAAATAACCATACAAATCTGCAACAATATTGGATGTATTTCTTGGCATCACTTATTTTTACAAGCGATGCTGTGGCAAACCACTCATAACTTTCAGCAGGTATCTGGAATACCATCATTCCTGATAACATGCATAATTGATAATCACAATAAGAGCATGTTAGGGAATATAAATAACCTTTCGACAAAGAACTTTCAACATGTATCACAATAAGTTCTACATGCTTGTCTTTGTTACAAAGCTAGCTTGGTGCATTTTTCGTACCAGAATCCAGATAGTTTAATATTATGCAAGCACAATGAGTTTGCTTGCCCTCTGTCCGCCTAAAGGTTTGGCAAATAAGCTAGAGAAAATGGGGAGAAGATTTTTCATGCAGATCACGATGTTGTGTGATTATTTACGTGTTTCAGAAGAATGTTGTAATTTTTCCAATAAGCCTAAAAATGTGAGGCAATATGGTAATTATAATCTAACCTGCTACTCTATGAGATTGTGCTATCATACAAGTTTTTCAGTACAACGTCATAATTATTCTAAACAGGCTCTTCAGTGCTACTCTATGAGGTTGTTATTTCATTGCATAAAGGGCATTTGGAATGACATCTTCTATTGATTCCTTCAAAAATATCCCTTGATCTCTTTTCATCAAGAAATATATGCATTAATTATGCTGCCCGCATTAGACAACTCTTTTCTTATATGTAGAGGTGAATTCTAACTAGCATCGTAGTACCATAGCACCTGAGAAAATTGTAAAAAGAGTGCAGACCTCTCACCCAGCAAACATATCTTCTTTAGTAATAATTTTTGTTTGTGGCACATAAAATTTAATGAAGTAATAGCAGCCTCCTGTCAAAATCATAATCAGAATTTGACTTTCCGCTTTGGAAAAGGAGAAGTCTTAAAGCCAATAATGTTTACTCATGAAAGATGTGAGCCAAACAAACTTAAATGATATCAAATCAGTTCCCAAGATCAGATATATGACATATATCCAATTACACATGAAAACAAAAACCGTGGAAAAACATATATAGCACATTCACCCACATAACTTGATTAGCATTAAGACTATGGATGTATTTAGCTACAGAAAACCTTAATTAACGCTGGTGTGGGCAAATCAATGATGTCCATTCCATCTCCCATGTAGGAACATATCAGAGAAAATGCTGCACGGTCATAAAAAGTATCCTTCCTGGTGACTAAAAAAGACGAGGTTAGGAAGTCTTGAGTAGAAGCGACCAAGACAGCTCCATTTTTTGGCGTACACAAATTGTTTTGAACCTGCAATGGTTACAAAAACATATAGTTATACAGTCCAGCATCACTGAAGGAATCAAAAAACAAGCTGGAGCACAAATACTGATCACATACTCAAATAGATAACCGTGAATTGTATTCAGGATAGTCTTAGTCAAGCTAAAATAAACAAGAATTTCATCTTCAAAACATCTTTTGTTACACTACCTATTCAAAATAAAACCGACAACTGTAAGTAGAAATGATTCCAAAAACCTCTGAGGAACTGTCGAAGTAGAATTTAAAATAGAAATTCATCGGGTTCTAGAAATTCAGTGCAAAAGAGAATCCAATGCCCCCTCTTCCCTTTGACCTTCTCTCAAATCATATGTAAGTGCTGAAGGGATACATTATGAAAGCCGAATTAATTGTGNAGAAGAAGCAGAAGAAGGAGGAGGAGGAGGAGGAGGAGGAGAAGAAAGGGCACCTGGCAGCATATTCCTTGCACAGAAACTTTGCTCAAAATAGTATTCCCTCTTTTTTTTTGTTACACTTGGTATCTTGCATGCATATTAAGGGAATGACTACGTGGGGTTAGATTCTTGGTTTTAATTGGTTAAAAAAATAAGTTTACAAACATTCTTGTCAAAAAAAAGAAATCCAGAAAAGAGAAAGGGTAATTTTTTAAAGCTAGAGGAATATAGTGGTTAGTAGGGTGTTTAAATGAGGGTATTTTTGTAAAAAAAAAAAAAAAAAAAAAAAAAAAAAAAAAAAAGAAGATAAAAAGGAAATATTCTAAGTTTAACAATTAAAATAGAACACCACTTATGGAAAGTGTAACAAACAAAAAGTAACGGAGGGAGTATTGCCACAGTATTGAGTTATTCAACAAAACATACAACATTAATTACATAATTAGAATCCAAACTACATGAAATGACAAGCAAGTTATACAAAATTATAGGTGATAAAGCAGCAATGTCGTGAGCAAATAGCTAGTCAGTTATTAGGCAGTTGAGCAATATATTGTACCTGATACCAATTATAAGGTGATACATTGGGAACAGAATCCTGATGGCATATATATATACTACCTCCATAAACGATTAGTTGCAACAAAGGGGTAATATTTGTGAGTATTATAAAAATAGTTCATTGCAACTAATTGTTTACGGAGGTAGTACAGACACACACATGTGTATATATATATAAAGAGAGAGAGAGACACACACACACACACACAAACATTCAATTTTAAAGTAAACTAAGTTTACCCCCATTAATAATAAAGCCTCTGTTCGAGCCTCCTCTGTCTGTGGAACATGCATATTCATCTCATCACCATCAAAATCGGCATTGTATGGATTGCAAACAGATTCATTGAATCTTAAAGTTCTCCATGGCATTATCCTTGCCTATAAACAGGGATACATAAGTCAATAAAGCCTGGATGATGTAAATCAAAGTAACATTACTCCATCATATTTGACATATGCCATTACCCTGTGGCACATGATAGACATTCGGTGCAAACTTGGTTGCCTGTTAAAGAGAACAACATCACCATCTACCAAATGACGATGGACTATGTAGCCAAACTTTAACTCATCAGCAATCCGTTTTCGGCCAGCAAATGATAAATCCCTGAAAAGAAATCCAAACAGATTAATCTATAGAACATTTATGTAATCGGGGCGGTTCGTCCTATTTATTCAGATATTCAATATGGTACCAACTACCAAAAACAATTTCTTACTTCTTGTCACCATTAGGTTCTACAACAAACTTCGCTCCCGGATACTTCTTTGGCCCATTAAGTACACACTGCCTCAACTTTTCTATATTATAACGGTTGACATTTTCAGGGTAGGTCAAAACTGATGCCATTAGCAGTGGAACTGCAACCTGCCAGAGAAATATTTTTAAAGGTCTATTCAAAAAGAAGATCTAATGACCAGGTACAAGAAATTAAAAATTTGAACCTCTGTGATTTTAAGATTGGGATCAGGTGATATGACAGTTCTTCCAGTAAATTCAACACGCTTTCCTGACAGATTTCCACGAAAGCGTCCTTGTTTACCCTTTAGACGTTGAACCAATCCAGCCATTGGCTTCGTAGGCTGTTGGCCTTGTAGTGCAACACGTGCATCGCTGTTTATGTATTGAGCTGCTTCAGCTTGAAGGTAGTTCCAGTCATCCTAAACAACAAAGTACTCGCATCAAATTCTCATATTTGCTCACAAAATAATAATGAGGAGAAAAAGGCGGTTCTTTAAAATCAATCAAGCACCGAATTGAGAAAGGTCACTTATTTAAACCAGATAGAAAAAATTAGAAAGTTTGACTTGCTCAAACCCCCAATTATGCAGCAAATGACAAGATATTTTTTCTTTCTCATGTTGGTCAAACTAGGGAGGGAGCAGGGCTTAAAATATTTTTCAGCAGACCTATGTATAACATAAACAATAGTTGAATCTGATTTAACGGGTGAAGGTTGAGGAAAGTTAACACTAATATAATATTAATAGAAACGGAAACTCTTCTATTCAAAAATTCACAAGAATTACAATGACTTGCACAAATTTGAACACAATGGTTGAAATTAAGCCAAACTATGTGCTTGAAGAGATTGTTCTGAATATTTTGGCTTTGGAATTGGAAACACTGGGCAAGTCCACATCAATATCTTGGAAAGTTGGTTGCAAGAAGACTCTTGAAGGCTTTTTACTTTTTTTTTTTTATTCTTTAAGATAACTTCTTCATCTGATTTTACAATACCTTTCTAGTGTGAATTGTACACCCAGGCTTCTTTTAAAGAATAATAAAAGGCTAATTTTGTTTCAACTTAAACTTTTTAAATCTACTTAATCAAACACGAAATTTCAATGATAGCTTATTAGGAGGTTTGGAATTGTCATAGTTCAGTTAGGAGTCAAATGCGAGTGAATTAACACTAAACATATTACCATTTGCATTGCTTGATCTTTTGCAATATGTTCCTAAAATATGTTGCAATATGAAACAACCAGAATTCAAGGATAAACAAAATCAAATGTCTAAACTGAAAAGGGTAGGCTGATTATAAAAAAATTATTGTATTGAGCTTTGCATGCATTTATAGTTTGATTCCTAGAGTGAGGTCAGAGTTTGAGTTTTATGCTTCTACCATGCAAAGACATGAGTAGGAACTGCAAAGGTCCTTGAGAAGCATTTCATTGAAAAACTTATAATTCCTAAAGTTAATTTGCAAACAAACTTATTTGTTAAACATATTGAAATTTCAACAGTTCTTCAAAGACTGATACCTTTGCCCGAAAATCTTGTGAAAACCTCCCTCAAGGACCTTATGGGATGCTTATGATAGTTAATAACTATTTGTACTCACACATAGCCTATGTTACAAAAGGCTCGATTATGAGTATCCAACACGTGAGCAGGTCGAAGTAACCGATGCCAGATCTCTGAAAATAATGTGTAGGAGAACATCCTCCAAACAGTTGACACAGGTAAGGGGATACAGCTACATATATAGTCAGAAACTCAGTATATTAATATAACTGCTAGGCTCAACTGCTCAAGTACACAACTAACTACAGTGCTTTCGAAGACCAAGCACTAATATAAACTCTAGTAGACTGCAGATGAGCAAATAGAAACAGGAAAGGATGCATCACATGACAAATCAATCAACAACGCAAAGGAGGAGAGAGAATTTTTAAATATAGTCACTGCCACCAGAGAAGAGTCCGAAGACATCAGAACAGATTCATGAACATGGCAACATGCTCTGCTTAAATCTGCAAGTAAAGGCCTTACATCTTATATTTTAAGAATTATAATGATTTTTGCATTTAATTTGTAGAACTATAATTTCACTCAATCCACAAATATGAATATCCTCTCCTCTAATAAGTCAAATCTCAGTGCCTTTTGCAGTATCAGACCTGTATTTCAGACTCAACTTCATGACTATTCATATTGACACTGATAGACTGGCCATATTGTCGTGTTAGAGTAACATAGCACATAGTACAAAGGGGCTACAGTCATAGGAACATACAGGACAAGGAAAACCACAAATTAAAACCTTTTGCATTAATCTACAAGGCCTTTGATGTAGCCAGGCTGCCATTTAACCTTTCCTCCTACTAGGCTGTGGTGGTAATGTAGCCACATATGACTCATACATGATGAACATATCTGACGTAGACCTGCCACATATTCTTTATCTTACTAAATTGGGTAGGGGATTCTTTCTTTCTCTAAGAGGGGTTTTTACCAACATAAAAGGGGACAAAAAGGGATAAAAAGTTGTTCAAAAAAAAGCATTAGAGAAAGCACCTAACATATTAATCCTGTGTCGATGAAGAAAATTCCTAAAAACTTCACATAAAATAACAACAAAGAGAAGTAAGGTAGAATATAATATCCACTAAACCCCCGTATCTTGTGGTCATTTTCCAAAACAACCATTCATTCAACTCTAAACACAAAAATCATTAAGGTATGAAACTTAAACTCCTACTGATTCCAAAAGTTAACAAATTAACATAAAACAAGATAAAAGGTACAATAATAAACACTATGAAACCCAAGTGTAAAATATGATTGAACATGAAACAGCTAGGGAAACCTAATAATATATCGAAGAAGAGTCTGGTTCACTAACAAGCCTCAGGCGGTTTCTTCCCAAAACCAATTGGTAATGGCAGGAGTAACCATAAGGCTTAAAAAAGTCTATTATCTCACTCTCCAATGTGGAACAACCCGTAAATGTACTCAAGCATCCCCAACACATGAGATTTGCATTTGAGCTAACAAGAAGGTATAAAATCACAACGAAGATCATGTGATCTTACCATCCAAATACAGCAAAACAGATTGCAGTGATGGTGGGATCGCAGCGGCAACATTCAATATTGTATAAGAGCGGTCAAAACTACTTATCACTTGAATTGCTGCACGATATTCCAAGGAATGGTCTGGGTCATATAGGATCAGTCCCAATTGTACATCACCGGTGAGGACCGGATGATCTTACTTTTTACTCATTAAGCCTAAAATGTTTCACTGACACGAAACCATAATAACTTTAAAACGTTAATACAATCGGGAAAAAAAAAAAAAAAAAAAAAAAAAAAAAAATTATGTT
>PYUH01000725.1:275353-316954 GCA_016808085.1 Suaeda aralocaspica | reverse complement strand
AGAAAATCATAATCAGAATTGACTTTCCGCTTTGGAAAAGGAGAAGTCTTAAAGCCAATAATGTTTACTCATGAAAGATGTGAGCCAAACAAACTTAAATGATATCAAATCAGTTCCCAAGATCAGATATATGACATATATCCAATTACACATGAAAACAAAAACCGTGGAAAAACATATATAGCACATTCACCCACATAACTTGATTAGCATTAAGACTATGGATGTATTTAGCTACAGGAAACCTTAATTAACGCTGGTGTGGGCAAATCAATGATGTCCATTCCATCTCCCATGTAGGAACATATCAGAGAAAATGCTGCACGGTCATAAAAAGTATCCTTCTGGTGACTAAAAAAGACGAGGTTAGGAAGTCTTGAGTAGAAGCGACCAAGACAGCTCCATTTTTTGGCGTACACAAATTGTTTTAACCTGCAATGGTTACAAAAACATATAGTTATACAGTCCAGCATCACTGAAGGAATCAAAAAAAAAGCTGGAGCACAAATACTGATCACATACTCAAAAGATAACCGTGAATTGTATTCAGGATAGTCTTAGTCAAGCTAAAATAAACAAGAATTTCATCTTCAAAACATCTTTTTTTACACTACCTATTCAAAATAAAAACCGACAACTGTAAGTAGAAATGATTCCAAAAACCTCTGAGGAACTGTCGAAGTAGAATTTAAAATAGAAATTCATCGGGTTCTAGAAATCAGTGCAAAAGAGAATCCAATGCCCCCTCTTCCTTTGACCTCTCTCAAATCATATGTAAGTGCTGAAGGATACATTATGAAAGCCGAATTAATTGTGCAACTTAAATAATAAAATAGAAAGCCTAATAACTTGCATGCCAAAGCATCTGAATGAACAGTATAGACCCAACCACCCACCCACCCACCCACCCGAAGAAGAAGCAGAAGAAGGAGGAGGAGGAGGAGGAGGAGGAGAAGAAAGGGCACCTGGCAGCATATTCCTTGCACAGAAACTTTGCTCAAATAGTATTCCCTCTTTTTTTTTTTACACTTGGTATCTTGCATGCATATTAAGGGTATGACTACGTGGGGTTAGATTCTTGGTTTTAATTGGTAAAAAAATAAGTTTACAAACATTCTTGTCAAAAAAAAGAAATCCAGAAAAGAGAAAGGGTAATTTTTAAAGCTAGAGGAATATAGTGGTTAGTAGGGTGTTAAATGAGGGTATTTTTGTAAAAAAAAAAAAAAAAAAAAAAAAAAAAAAAAAAAAGAAGATAAAAAGGAAATATTCTAAGTTTAACAATTAAAATAGAACACCCACTATGGAAAGTGTAACAAACAAAAAGTAACGGAGGGAGTATTGCCACAGTATTGAGTTATTCAACAAAACATACAACATTAATTACATATATTAGAATCCAAACTACATGAAATGACAAGCAAGTTATACAAAATTAAGGTGATAAAGCAGCAATGTCGTGAGCAAATAGCTAGTCAGTTATTAGGCAGGTGAGCAATATATTGTACCTGATACCAATTATAGGTGATACATTGGGAACAGAATCTGATGGCATATATATATACTACCTCCATAAACGATTAGTTGCAACAAAGGGGTAAATATTGTGAGTATTATAAAAATAGTTATTGCAACTAATGTTTACGGAGGTAGTACAGACACACACATGTGTATATATATATAAAGAGAGAGAGAGACACACAACACACACACACAAACATTCAATTTTAAAGTAAACTAAGTTTACCCCATTAATAATAAAGCCTCTGTTCGAGCCTCCTCTGTCTGTGGAACATGCACTATTCATTCATCACCATCAAAATCGGCATTGTATGGATTGCAAACAGATTCATTGAATCTTAAAGTTCTCCATGGCATTACCTTGCCTATAAACAGGGATACAAGTCAATAAAGCCTGGATGATGTAAATCAAAGTAACATTACTCCATCATATTTGAATATGCCATTACCCTGTGGCACATGATAGACATTCGGTGCAAATGGTTGCCTGTGTAAAGAGAACAACATCACCATCTACCAAATGACGATGGACTATGTAGCCAAACTTAACTCATCAGCAATCCGTTTTCGGCCAGCAAATGATAAATCCCTGAAAAGAAATCCAAACAGATTAATCTATAGAACATTTATGTAATCGGGGCGGTTCGTCCTATTTATTCAGATATTCAATATGGTACCAACTACCAAAAACAATTTCTTACTTCTTGTCACCATTAGGTTCTACAACAAACTTCGCTCCCGGATACTTCTTTGGCCATTAAGTACACACTGCCTCAACTTTTCTATATTATAACGGTTGAATTTTCAGGGTAGGTCAAAACTGATGCCATTAGCAGTGGAACTGCAACCTGCCAGAGAAATATTTTTAAAGGTCTATTCAAAAAGAAGATCTAATGACAGGTACAAGAAATTAAAAATTTGAACCTCTGTGATTTAAGATTGGGATCAGGTGATATGACAGTTCTTCCAGTAAATTCAACACGCTTTCCTGACAGATTTCACGAAAGCGTCCTTGTTTACCCTTTAGACGTTGAACCAATCCAGCCATTGGCTTCGTAGGCTGTTGGCCTTGTAGTGCAACACGTGCATCGCTGTTTATGTATTGAGCTGCTTCAGCTTGAAGGTAGTTCCAGTCATCCTAAACAACAAAGTACTGCATCAAATTCTCATATTTGCACAAAATAATAATGAGGAGAAAAAGGCGGTTCTTTAAAATCAATAAGCACCGAATTGAGAAAGGTCACTTATTTAAACCAGATAGAAAAAATTAGAAAGTTTGACTTGCTCAAACCCCCAATTATGCAGCAATGACAAGATATTTTTCTTCTCATGTTGGGCAAACTAGGGAGGGAGCAGGGCTTAAAATATTTTCAGCAGACCTATGTATAACATAAAAAATAGTTGAATCTGATTTAACGGGTGAAGGTTGAGGAAAGTTAACACTAATATAATATTAATAGAAACGGAAACTCTTCTATTCAAAAATTCACAAGAATTACAATGACTTGCACAAATTTGAACACAATGGTTGAAATTAAGCCAAACTATGTGCTTGAAAGAAGAGTTGTCTGAATATTTTGGCTTTGGAATTGGAAAAACATGGGCAAGTCCACATCAATATCTGGAAAGTTGGTGCAAGAAGACTCTTGAAGGCTTTTTACTTTTTTTTTTTATTCTTTAAGATAACTTCTTCATCGATTTTACAATACCTTTCTAGTGTGAATTGTACACCCAGGCTTCTTTTAAAGAATAATAAAAGGCTAATTTTGTTTCAACTTAAACTTTTAAATCTACTAATCAAACACGAAATTTCAATGATAGCTTATTAGGAGGTTTGGAATTGTCATAGTTCAGTTAGGAGTCAAATGCGAGTGAATTAACACTAAACATATTACCATTTGCATTGCTTGATCTTTTGCAAATGTTCCTAAAATATGTTGCAATATGAAACAACCAGAATTCAAGGATAAACAAAATCAATGTCTAAACTGAAAGGGTAGGCTGATTATAAAAAAATTATTGTATTGAGCTTTGCATGCATTTATAGTTTGATTCCTAGAGTGAGGTCAGAGTTTGAGTTTTATGCTTCTACCATGCAAAGACATGAGTAGGAACTGCAAAGGTCCTTGAGAAGCATTCATTGAAAAACTTATAATTCCTAAAGTTAATTGCAAACAAACTTATTTGTTAAACATATGAAATTTCAACAGTTCTTCAAAGACTGATACCTTTGCCCGAAAATCTTGTGAAACCTCCCTCAAGGACCTTAGGGATGCTTATGATAGTTAATAACTTTGTATCACACATAGCCTATGTTACAAAAGGCTCGATTATGAGTATCCAACAGTGAGCAGGTCGAAGTAACCGATGCCAGATCTCTGAAAATAATGTGTAGGAGAACATCCTCCAAACAGTTGACACAGGTAAGGGGATACAGTACATATATAGTCAGAAACTCAGTATATATATAACTGCTAGGCTCAACTGCTCAAGTACACAACTAACTACAGTGCTTTCGAAGACCAAGCACTAATATAAACTCTAGTAGACTGCAGATGAGCAAATAGAAACAGGAAAGGATGCATCACATGACAAATCAATCAACAAAGCAAGGAGGAGAGAGAATTTTTAAATATTGTCACTGCCACAGAGAAGAGTCCGAAGACATCAGAACAGATTCATGAACATGGCAACATGCTCTGCTTAAATCTGCAAGTAAAGGCCTTACATCTTATATTTTAAGAATATAATGATTTTTGCATTTAATTTGTAGAACTATAATTTCACTCAATCCACAAATATGAATATCCTCTCCTCTAATAAGTCAAATCTCAGTGCCTTTTGCAGTATCAGACCTGTATTTCAGACTCAACTTCATGACTATTCATATTGACAATGATAGACTGGCCATATTGTCGTGTTAGAGTAACATAGCACATAGTACAAAGGGGCTACAGTCATAGGAACATACAGGACAAGGAAAACCACAAATTAAAACCTTTTGCATTAATACAAGGCCTTTGATGTAGCCAGGCTGCCATTTAACCTTCTCCTACTAGGCTGTGGTGGTAATGTAGCCACATATGACTCATACATGATGAACATATCTGACGTAGACCGCACATATTCTTTATCTTACTAAATTGGGTAGGGGATTCTTTCTTTCTCTAAGAGGGGTTTTTACCAACATAAAAGGGACAAAAAGGGATAAAAAGTTGTTCAAAAAAAAGCATTAGAGAAAGCACCTAACATTAATCCTGTGTCGATGAAGAAAATTCCTAAAAACTTCACATAAAATAACAACAAAGAGAGAGTAAGGTAGAATATAATATCCACTAAACCCCCGTATCTTGTGGTCATTTTCCAAAACAACCATTCATTCAACTCTAAACACAAAAATCATTAAGGTATGAAACTTAAACTCCTACTGATTCCAAAAGTTACAAATTAACATAAAACAAGATAAAAGGTACAATAATAAACACTATGAACCCAAGTGTAAAATATTGATTGAACATGAAACAGCTAGGGAAACCTAATAATATATCGAAGAAGAGTCTGGTTCACTAACAAGCCTCAGGCGGTTTCTTCCCAAAACCAATTGGTAATGGCAGGAGTAACCATAAGGCTTAAAAAGTCTATTATCTCACTCTCCAATGTGGAACAACCCGTAATGTAATCAAGCATCCCCAACACATGAGATTTGCAATTGAGCTAACAGAGGGATAAAATCACAACGAAGATCATGTGATCTTACCATCCAATACAGCAAAACAGATTGCAGTGATGGTGGGATCGCAGCGGCAACATTCAATGATGTGGACTACACTGTCACACGAATGCCGCTGATATCAAATACTAATGGTCGTCAACAATTTTCCATTTTACATCCGAACTCTTACTTTTTACTCACTTTTTTCCACTCCTTACCGTCCAGTAATAAACTACAATTTTCTTATCAATGGGAAAAAACCGCGCGACATTGTTCGGGGCCCGCCCCCGAGCTCGCGGTCAGAGAGGAGGTATCCCCCCCCTTCTCTTTCCTCTCCTCTTCGTCCTTCAATCGCGCTCTGCACTCAAGCGATAGCCGTGGAAAACCATCGCGTGGATCAGCAAATCTCGCAGGCGGTCAGGTCTGGATCGCGGTAACCTTCCCGGCCAGGAGGCGTACGGGGATGCGCAGGAAGCCGACTAGAACGGGGGCACGGACACGAAACAGTAAGAACTGGAAAAAGTGGGCGAACGACATTTAAGCTTCCCTCCCGTTGAGCTCTTCCTTATTCCCCATTCCCCTTCGAATCCAACGAATTAAATTCCCTATTGATCCCTTGCCGTAACATAATAAATTCCTAATTAACCCCATCATTTTCCTCTATCGCTGACCTATCAAATTCCCATCAATATACTACTAGCTCTGATCACTTATCCTTCATATATTTCCCAACATCACCGACCCTATAAAACTCCAGCCACAATAAAAATCCGTTATACCTCATTCAACATCCTTAAAAATGCCCCACTCAAAAAACATAAAAATCTTATTTTAATCTTTAATACCATCTATCTCTTCTTCTACCCATTTACCGGGTAATTCTTACCACTCCCAAATACAAATATTTTATACCCAATAACATTCTACCCCCAAGACTTTTAAGTTACTATATTTCACCTGGATTAAACCTCCACCCCAAAATTAATTCCCCCAAAACTTTATAAATGATTTCTTTTTATCCCAACTATAAAAAAAAACATTGTTAAATTTAAAATCCCAAACTCTTTAATACCACTAACAAAAACTTAAACCCATCCCATCACTTAAAAAGCCTTCAATTACACAATAAATCCCAAATTAATCCATACCATAACTCATCATAATAAAAAATACCAAAACTATCAAACTACATAACACCAAAGGCCTTAAAACAAACAAACCTTTATTTAGCCGTAGTCGATTTCTTATTTATAGTTTGGGAAGTCTGTTGGTTAGCTGGTCGGTGTATGTCCAAGGAAAAAAAAAAAAAAAAAAAAAAAAAAAAACAACTTATGTTAGTATCTATATCGTTTGGAAGTTGGGTATTTAGTCATTTGATAACATTTCTCATTTTACACTTCTGCAGGACCTTATGATAGTATAATCCGATTCGATCCTACCCTTACACAGATCTAAAGTGGCATCACAATCCTGAAAACCTTGTTAATAATCAATATTACTCTCTCCATTCCATTTTGTTTCTCTTTTTTTTTTTGTTTCAAGTATTCCAACATGTTTTTCTTGTTTCAAACCTGTCCATTTAAATCAAATATATTTAATAAAATACCCTCACTTTTTCATAAAACACTAGGCCACATTTTATTTTATACTATTATTTAACAAAATAGTCAGTTTTGGAATGAAAAGATAAGCACTACGTTCTATAATCATTTATTGCAATCTCTTGGTTGCTTTTTATAAGATCCAATTGGATTAAGTAAGGTATTGATAAGTTAATAAGAAAGGCAGAATATTATCCTTCATATATAGTTGCTTTAATCCTCACAAATGAATTTAAATAAGAACATAAAGAAACAGAGAGTAATGCTGCCTTTATTTTTACAATGTTCTAATTAGGAAGCTGTTCCAAAATATTTGGATTACTCTCTCCCACTCCCCCCCCAAAAAAAAAACACACACACACACGCAATTACACGTAGGTTCCTCTTTTTATCTCTTAACATGGGCTCTTAAATATTTGTTCCTGAAGTAGATGATGCAAGTAAAAATAAAAAATATATTATTTAAACATAACTATATATTGCTAATGCAGCCCAAACAGCTAATAACTTGAAAATTGAAAACCCAATTCTCAATGATGAGACATGTTTGACAGTCCAAAGATACTACGTCTGTGTTTAATAAAAGAAGTCAAAAAATAAGGTAGGTATACCAAGAGTTTAAAGGAAAGACTTGGTTCCTGCAGACCTTGATGAAGGCAAGCATTTGCTTGAATAATTCTCTTTAACCTTTCCGTAATGTCATTTTCATTGCTGCAAGAGTCAAGAATAAAAAAACAAAACAAAACAAAATAAATTGAAACCAATGAAGTGCACAAAAGTGGGAAATGACAACGACAAAAGTACAAATAGTTGAAAAACCTGACCTTTGGATTCCTCCATCCACAAAAACAGAAGGTCGAAGGGACATAGGAGGAACGAATATGTTGGTAATTACAAGCTTTTCGGGTCTATCATTTAGATAGAGGAGCTCACAATTCTACAAGACAATAAAAGCATAAGTAAGATCACAAAACTCCCATCAATTAAACTCAAGAAGGGACGTCCGGCAAGAGAAAATGGGAACTCAGGGAATAAAGAGTGGGAGTGAAAATAAATGAAAAGGTTGGAATAAACCCCCTAATAATCCCATTCCCATTCCCCTTCCCCTTCTTTTCTTTAACACCCACCTATCAAACATGGATTTAAAGCTCTTTGGGATTAATAATCCCATTCCATCTACTAAACACCCCCAAAACAATATTTGGCAACATTCACTAACACGCAGCACACAAATATCCAACATGCACACACACAATCGCTATCGTACCTGATCAAGCATTTGTTTAAACAATAACAATGCATCCTGTGGATTTATAAGAGAAGTACGAGCATCAGTTTCTTCATGGCTCTTATCCTGCCTTGGACGGTTATGAATAATTTCCAGTGCAGTTTTTCCCTTTTTCACCTTTCCTGAAATACATGAGCTATGAGTAGCTGTTAAGTGTCATAAAAAAAGCTATGAGAAAGTAAATAGCGCCTAAACAACACTTAAGATACCAGCAAAGAAGTGGAACATGGGAAGGCTTCACTTAAAGCAAATTTCTTCAAATTTTAGGGGGTGAGGCATTCAATACAGGTGATGGCAGATGCTTTGGGAGGGTGAGGTTTACATTTGTCACTCAGATCAGCTCAAGCTTGTCCGCAGGTAACTAAATGGACACCCAAAAACTAAAGGACAAGATTTATAACGGAAAAAGATGAAATACATGACAAATAAATTAATTACAATCCCTCTTTTTCTCCTCCTGATTTTACAGAATTATCTTATAAATACACACGAAGCTGCAAGACTACAGTTCATACATAGAAATTTTAGAATTAGCTTTTAAGGAACAAAGAGATAGTTAAATGAAAAGCAATAAATTTACACTTCAAGCTTTTTTTTTTATATAAAATTAAACCATGGAACCAAACATTTCAAAATCTCTAGCATAGCCCCATAGTTTTGCAACAGCATAAATACAGGATTACTTGGAGTATGCAAATTGCAAAAATGCAAGTCCACTTTTTTTTTAACATGTAAAGTAGCCCACCAATAGGGAATATTAGCATGTGAAATGAGCCAAGCCTCCTTGCAAACTATTCCAGCAGCCACAGCTTGTGTTCAAGACCATAATGAGGGGATGATCCCAATTGAGTTTAGGCTCAGCTCGAAAAGCTCAAGAATAGGCTCAAATAGATTATAGTGAGCTCGTAAAAAACATAATCAAATGATAAAATAATAATTTTTACTTATATAATAAGAATCAAGTATATTATATTACTGTGTTTATAATGAAGTGCTACAGATGAATTGATTACTAATGTCGGTTGATTGTTCAATAACCTAATTTTAGAAGCTAAAACATGCATTGAGTCCCTATTATAAAAATAAAAAAATGAAAACACAGATTGAAAGCTCGAACACTAGAAGAATGATGCAAAATAGTTACTTTTACTGATAAACATGCATCCCATATAATGATATGTCAAGTGTTGTCATCACCACAGCCAATCCCTCAAACTATCTCAGCATGAAAAACCGCGTAAAAACTATTTGGGACACAGTGATTTGGAAAATTTGAGTGTTATGGAGCTTATTAGTAGAGTCAGTAGTCAAAGCCACTAGAATTTGTGTCTGGACTTTGGTAGAGAGCAGTTTTGCACCAAAACACAGATTCTAAAAAGGCTCACATTTACCACGGTTTGGATTTCAACTGCAAATTAGAGAATCGCCCAACTAATCCCATTACTTATCCTGCATTCTTTACTAACTGCTCTATATATGAAGAATATATTTAAAAAGAAAAATTTACAAAGAAGAGAGGGAAAGTGGGTGGTTCTGATTAAAAAAAAAAATTATCACAAATTATACAACTCAAACAATACAACTCCACTGAAATGGAAAAGGAAGAGGAAGAATTCATATAAACATACTCATAAAGAAAATGCCTAAACTCAAATTCAAAGTCATGTGAACTCAACTATAAAATCAATTTCAAACAAATTACCCTATTGGATAGAGAATTTAGTTTTGATTGAAAAATTGTTAAACTTTTGCTTTAATATTGTGGGAAGTTGAAACAAACTCTCCAACAACATTTGAACCAAAATACATACTACCAGATCTAACTGAGTTTGATTCAAACCTTTTTGCATGAATAGGTAGACATCACTTGGTGTTTGTTGAAATTAAAGGAAGAAAAAGGAAATTAAAATTGAAAACATGGAGAAGTTAGGCAGAGGGAAAAAAAATATTGAAAATCACGAGGGAGGAAGCGGAAAAAAAGGTAATGCCTTTTAGAGGAGCAGGGAAAGAAAGAGATGGTAATGGGGTCTATTTCATATGCCTTTGTTAAGTGTTAGTAATTTTATTAAGTCTATTTAATTTGTTATTGTTCTTATAAATGGAAATTGTCAAAATGCATAACTTCTAAATTAAGTGCTACCAACTTTTATTGTTGATTGTATTTAAAAGGATATATTATTTTTGTTAATTATTCAATTTAATCAAATACACAAATTTACATAATTTTGAAAAATGTCAAACATATAAATCTTCATCATGCCATTTCATTTTTCATTGTCATAAGTATTTTGTATGCAAACTTAGCAGCAGCCTAACAGAACTCTTAAGTATTATATACAAGCAAAAAATTTTCTTCCCTAATTAATTTTTGTTAACAATTTAGTAGTAATAGCACTATACCAAACAAGTAGTGACACCCATTTAGAGAACCAAGTCAAATACACAAAGTACATAATCAATCTGCATGTGACTAATAGCAGATACATTACCGTTCATATATCCACATCTCAAGCACTTCACAGCCTGTTTGTTAGAGATCTTTTTTATGAGCTTTTTCCTCAGCTCAGTTTTTAGCAATGAGTCAAGCTTGGTATTTCTCATCTTCTTCAGAAACTCTTTACACTCTTTTTGCGGAAGCAAGATATGCGAGCAAGACTAAAACAAAAATAGGAATAACGATTTGTTGGTTAAAATTAACAACATTTTAAAATACGAATATATGATTAACACTTACAAAAAACAAAACCATAGAATAAATGCATTTGACCAATCATCATTTATAGCATACGTGGATGTACACACACACTTGTACAAACAAGGATGAAGACAAGAAAGGGGGAAATTTCTCAAAGTCACTGATGCCCGGTTTGACATAACCATCACAAAACTTGGAATCATCCCTTGGATAAATAATGACATTCATAGGAAATAAGATAAGAAAGATCAGGCAAGTATTATTTACGGGTATGCAAAGTTTACAATCAACATGTCAAGATGCTAGCTACGAGTACAGTTGTGCCTAAATTTATATGCCTCCTAAAGTCCTAATAATGACATCAACACAATTAATGCAAAACAAAGGGTTAGAAATACAAGTACCACAACTATAATTAGAGATTGAATAAGGTGATGCTTTTCAAAACAAAAAATCATTTCGATTGTTGATAAATAGAAATAACATACACCTAAGGGGTTGCCAAGAAGAAACTAATACAGCAATACTTCATAGCATTTAGGAATAATTGATGCTGAGCTAGGAGGTCAATTGTAATTTGTTTTGTTTATTTTTTATTGTCTATTGAATATAAGCTACAGTGCCATTTATCCAAAAGTTACACATTATTAATGGAATGAGGGTATTTATTATATAGGGAAACACAATCTTAAAGGTCTCTTGATTAAAAAAAAATTGGTCTCAAACATGTCTTGGAGCATTTTAGTTTCTGGCCTGCAATATATCAGAGTGATAGTTGGCTTGGAGTTTGGGGATGCGTGAATATGCATTGGAAAGCTTATTAAACATACTTTGATGGAAAAATATGGGAAAATTCAAAAAAAAAAGTCGGACGGACGGATTGTCAAGCAGTTTTCCTCAAATTGTTTTTCTTTCAACAGATTTATTTGCTTTGATTAGTTAGTTGTTAATTAATTTTTGGATTTTGTTATTCTAAGCTAGTTAGATTTAATAATTTAGGGCCTGTTTACTTCAGCTTAAAATCCGTTCAGTTCAGCTCAGCTCAACTTCTTTCAGCTCTTCTCTTATTTTGCTATTCATTAATCCTTCATAAGAATCTTTCAGTTCAACTCAGCTCCAATCAGCTCAGTTGTTTTCAGTTGAAGTAAACAGGCCCTTAGACGATCACCAAAAGATATAGGGATTGTCCTATCTGTAACGTTGTTAAAATACTTTAGTTTTGCTTCAATAAAATCAAGTTGTTTTGAGTCAAATTATACGCATGCATATGTGTTTCTAATTTGAACGTTCTTCTTTCCAAATTATTCCCTTGTGAGTTTGAGAGTGAACCGATGTACAAAACCCTTAGCTTTAGGGGAGTGAAACCTAGAATTAATTTGTTTAGTGAGTGAAGCTGATCAAATTATTCTCAAACTACCCCATTAATTTGAATTCTTGATGAATGAAGCCATTAAAACAAGTTAAGACCCTCAGAGTAGGTTAGACAAGTGAAGTATAAATGAGGCTAAGTTAATTCTTATTGCATAACAAAAAACAGCCTGATAAGCCAAAGTTGACAAATCCTTCGACAGCAAAGACAGGAATCAGAGAGGTTATTTCATTTGGCAATAAATTGAAAACACATTGAACTAACCTTGAATTTTGCATCATGCAAGAGTATTGTTTTGGTTATAATCCACTATAATTCTGAGTAATTTTCAACGGTTATTTCAAGACAACTCAAGCAACCAACATGTTCATTTAAGGGCACAAAAATTCTTAATTTTGACTACTTACATCCAATTTCCTATACATTTTCTATCTTGCATTTCTCTATGCGGGGTATGCGGTGTAAAGGAAAGGAACAGCAGTATACCCCATTAGGAGCTAATTTTTAGAAGTCGAGAGGCAAACCTAACCGCAAGAGTATGCGCCTTGCGCCTTGCGCCTATTGAAGGACACGCAGACACAGCATCGAAAAACAATAGAAATAAAAAAAAAAAAAAAGACCAGAAACCCAAGAGTCATGCGCCTCTTCTAGAGGCAATATTCTTTGCGCCTCCATGCTTCTTGTCAAATCTAGGTGTGCACTTTAGAAACAAAGGTTTGGAGGTAATAGCTAACCTCCTTCCACAAGGTAACTAGTAACATCAAAATGCGGATATAATACCTTCATCCTTTTCCCTCACACCACTACATAATTTCCACCAAGTCACCAACAACTCCATTGACCATCAGTTTTCTTGGCATACCTTGCATTATACCTTACTATATCACCTTCAATCCAAATGTGCTTTCAACATGATTCAGTATGGTTCAGCATACTTGAACCTTTTCATGTAAAGACCTAAGCATCAAATTAAAGTAGGCATATCCAATACGTAAGAGACAATCAAAATGAATATCATTTTCGAAGATGGACCATGAGATATTTGTTAAAGCAAAGAAAGGTCAACAGAAAACATAAAGGACACAATTACTCACAAAGAAAAGGACAAACACAATAATAAAGACTACCTTGCAAATGCTCTTTAAAATATCGAGAATTGTACCAATATACCCGATATTGAAAACAGGTAGTGCAAGAGTCAAACATCCATAATGACCTGGACAATCTTCATATGTTGCATGACATGTTGCGCAGAGACCACAGCTCTTGTTTGGAGGACCCTGAAAGGAAGTCAATGAAGATCAACTGAAAAGCCAAACGCAAATTCCAAATTGTACCAAAAGCTAAATCAATTGTGTGTACATGCCCAAAAAAATTCTAGCATGTTGGTATGGCAATTGGCAAATCAATTACCCTTGTTTCTACACCTTTCTCATTCCACAATTAACAATCTACATATACTTCATATCACATATCACATATCACATATCACATATCACTGTACATACAGTTTACATACAGAATCAGTCTTTGATTTTCAAACTTCATCTACAAGTTTTATATATTACAATTTGTGAAGACAAAAATACTTTTAGAACCAAATATTCAGGCATGAATCAGTGTCAAACACGTGTTTCTCTCTTCTATAATCAGATACTTAAATTCATCACCATGCCCTTTTTAAATTTATAACAATTTCACAGCTTTAATTAACTGCCACAATTTCTAGAGTGCCATAGCAATAACTAATAAAACTGAAATAATGAATACAAAACATGCAAAACTACATTAGCAATGGTGTACCATCTTGGGGTCCAAAAGACCATTAGCAATAGGCTTTTTATCTTGATCATAGTAAACGCCTTTAAACACTTCAACCTCAGCCATTTTACTGATCTCTGATGCTGAAAACATGCAAAACTTCATGCTTTCACTGCAAAATATAACCCAAAACCCCGCAATTTCATTACCTATTAACAGCACAAATTCAAATTTCCAAATCGAAAATCAACCGAATTACAATAAAATAAAATAAACTCACATTCTGCGTGGCTCATCGTCCTCGATAAATGGTTGCTTAGTGAAAAGCATCTTTTCTTGAGGTCTTTGCATGGTGTTATGCAACCAACCCAAACCCTAAAATACATTACAAATTTAATTTCAATCAATTCACAATACATACCACATGGTTCCAAATTACTCAATCACCGAATATTTTGGATACTCAAACAATCGACATTGATTATGAACACATTATATAGTAGGCTAATATTATCAGAGTTCATGCTTATAGAAGTTCAAGTCAATTATGAAATTAATGGTAAATTACAATCATTACCACTAACATATTGAAATTCCCAAAAAAAAAAAATAATTACATGAAACAATGAACGTTCGTACCTTTTACTGCTGTGGCGGTGGAGCGGTGGCGGCAGGAGAAGCGACGGCGGGAGAGAGATTTGGGGGTTTAGGAAAGGACTGATAAAAATGAAAAAAAAAATTAGGTCTGCAAGGAGAATTGAACCCGTTACCTCGATGTTGAGAACTGAAAACTGAAGCCAGTAAGCTACGCTAGAACTTTATACGTTAATTTTATAGAAAATGATTTTAACCAGGTTCTTTAAAAAAAAAAAAAAAAAAAAAAAAAAAAAAAAAAAAAAAAAAAACTTCCAAGTATTGTTTTGAAATCTTAGTTTATATTGTCGCGAATTTATTTTTGTTAATTTGAACTTACTTTTTTTTTTAGGGAAATTTGAATTTACTTTTACTAAACTAGATTTATTTTGATTGAGTTGAAGTTATTTTTGCTTAAATTATTAACAATTTACTAATGATTAAAACTGATTTTTGATGAAATGAACTTATTTTTACTAGGAAAAATAGAATTAAACAATCCAACATTTTAGCATTTTGACAATAATGATATCACCTTTACATAATACACTAATAATCCCACTTTGCACTGATATTTGACAAAATTAATGTAATTGACCTGTTACCTTTCGATTAGGTAAATAAAATAATTTCTTTTAAAATTTCTATTTTTACTTATTTCCCTTTCTTCTAAACTAATAAATACTAAGGGTTTGTTTACTTCAACTTAAAATCAGTTCAGTTCAGTTCAGCTTTTCTTTTATTTTGCTAATCATTAATTTTTGCTTAAATTATTAACAATTTACTAATGATTAAAACTGATTTTTGATGAAATGAACTTATTTTTACTAGGAAAAATAGAATTAAACAATCCAACATTTTAGCATTTTGACAATAATGATATCACCTTTACATAATACACTAATAATCCCACTTTGCACTGATATTTGACAAAATTAATGTAATTGACCTGTTACCTTTCGATTAGGTAAATAAAATAATTTCTTTTAAAATTTCTATTTTTACTTATTTCCCTTTCTTCTAAACTAATAAATACTAAGGGTCTGTTTACTTCAGCTTAAAATCAGTTCAATTCAGCTTTTCTTTTATTTTGCTAATCATTAATCCTTAATAAAAAAATTCAGTTGAATTCAACTGCTTTCAGTTGAAATATAGGCCCTAATTTCTTAAACATTTGTTGCAACAATTATTAAGGGTCAGTTTACTTCAGCTGAAATGAACTGAATTGAGCTGAACTGAACTGATCTGATTGGAGCTGAACTGAACTTATTGGAGTTGAACTGAACTTATTGGAGCTGAACTGAACTGAATTGAGCTGAATTGAACTGATCTGATTGGAGCTGAACTGATCTGATTGGAACTGAACTGAACTGAACTAAACTAAACTGAAATTTTTTATTATGGATTAATGATTTTTAATTATCGATTATTGATTTTTAACTATTGATTATTGATTTTTAACCATTGATTATTGATTTTTAATTACTGGTTTTTAATTATGATTATTGATTTTCTTACTATGACTTTTTTGGATTGAGTATGACTATTAATTTTTAACTGCGGATTATTAATGATTTTTAATTATGGAGTAATGACATAGTAATAATTTTGATATTAATCTACTAATAATTTTCAAACAAAAAAAAACGTTGGTAGTTTATATTTTATGAAATAAAAACCAGTAATACATGTTCATATTTTTATGAATGAAATCCACTTATTATGTGGTACAATAATATTTTTGTAAATAATAGTAATATGAACAAATAATAATAATAACAGGTTATGAAAATAGGGTTTTAGTAAAGAGTATTTGCGGGAGAGTAGAATCAATATATCTTCTCATTCGATAATAGGGTATATATATATATACATAAGCAATAAGGGTTTCTTGTAGACTAACCCTACTTTCCAGAATATTCTAGATATATAAGGAATATAATGGGCATCCACAATTTATCAATATTTTATAACACTCCCCCTTGGATGTCCATTATAGAACAAAAATACACCATTTTATAATGCGCATGTGCAATGCTGCTTCGTTAAAACCCACTGGGAAAAACCATGGCTAAGGGAAAAAGAGTGCAACGAGCATTAACTCCTCTTCATGATGTCATCCGTTGAGATCCTTGAGACGACGCAACCCGATTAGTAGAACTAATTTCTGGAATGTAGTAGTCGGAAGTGCCTTGGTAAGTAAATCTGCCAAATTTTCGCTTCAACGAATCTGTTGGATACTAATCTCACTATTCTTCTGAAGGTCATGGGTGAAGAAAAACTTTGATGAAATATGCTTATGCCTGTCACCTTTAATGTACCCTTCCTTGAGTTGTGCAATACAGGCTGCATTATCTTCATATAATGTAGTCGGATCTTGTTTTCCACATAATAGACCACAATCTTCTTGTATGTGCTGAATTAGAGACCTTAGCCATACACATTTTCGACTAGCCTCATGAATTGTTAAAATTTCTGCATGATTAGAAGAAGTAGCCGCAATGGTTTGTTTCATGGAACGCCAAGAGATTGCGGTACCAGCATAAGTAAATACATATCTAGTTTGTGATCGAGCAACATGAGGATCTGATAAATACCCTGCATCTGCAAAACCAACTAATTCTTCCTTAGAGGTATTAGAAAAGAACAAACCTTTATCTTTCGTACCTTGTAAGTAGCGAAATATATGCTTAACCCCATTCCAATGCCTTCGTGTAGGACATGAGCTAGACCTTGCTAATAGATTAATAGAGAATGATATGTCGGGTCTTGTGTGACTAGCAAGATACATCAATGCTCCTATTGCACTTAGATATGGTACTTCAGGACCAAGAATCTCTTCATCATTTTCCCGAGGGCGAAAGGGATCTTTATCAACATCGAGTGATCTTAAAACCATAGGGCTAGTTAACGGATGTGCTTTATCCATATAGAATCTTCTAAGCACCTCCTATGTGTATGTAATTTGATGCAAAAGGATTCCTTCTTTTAGATGCTCAATTTGTAGCCCTAAACAAAATTTTGTCTTACCATGATCTTTCATTTCAAACTCCTTTTTCAAGTGTTGCACTGTTATCAGAATCTCTCCTGGAGTTCCAATGATATTCAAATTATCAACGTAGGAAGCAATAATCACAAAACATAACCCAAATTTCTACAAGGGCTGATAGGGTCATTTTTATAATTTTCTTTCAACCAAAAATTTACTAAGGCGATTGTACCACATACGCCCTGATTGTTTCGATCCATAAAGGGATCTATTTAACTTAATACAATGTTGTTATCGAGAACACAAACGAGTTGTCTTAGGCAACTTGAAACCTTCCGAGAGTTTCATGTATATATCACTATCAACTAGGCCGTATAAGTAAGCTGTTAGAACATCCATTAGTCGTAAATCAAGTCGATGTCTTACGACCAGACTAATTAAAAATCTGAAAGTAGTTGCATCCACCACAGAAGAATATGTCTCCTTAAAATCAATACCAGGCCTTTGTGAGAATCCTTGTGAAACTAAACGTGCTTTGTGTCTCATAATTTCACCCTTTTCATTTCCTTTTCACACAAAGATTCATTTATATCCCACTGGTTTTACACCTTCAGGTATACGAACTACTGGCCCAAATACTTCTCTCTTTGCAAGTGATTTCAATTCTGCATCAATTGCTTCTTTCCATTTTGGCCAATCATCTCTTTTCCTACATTTTTTCGATTGACTTAGGCTCATAATCCTCTTTTTCATTCATAACATCAAGTCCTACATTATATGCAAATGCATCATCGACGTCGATTTCATTTCGGTTCCAAGTTATTCCATACATGACATAATCTGTTGATATCTCTTCATTTTCAGGTGCCTGAGGTTCTTCTAAAACACTATCATTTGTCATGCCTATGGTCTCTTCTGGAGATCCTTCATTTATTGTTTCCTCAATCTAGCCATTACTTATCATTGCTCCTTTTCTTTTCCGAGGATTCTTATCTTTGGAACCTACTGGTCTATCACGCTTCAAGTGTGTCTTAGACTCATGAGATTGTCCTTCAAGGACATCAATCTTGATAGGAACATTTACAGCTGGTATATGTGACTTAGTCACTCTATTTAGGTGAGTAAATGCGTCTAGCAATTAATTTGCTAAGCTTTGTAAATTAATTATCTTTTGAACTTCCAATTCACATTGTTTAGTATGAGGATCAAGATGATTTAATGATGATTCATTCCAACTAATTTAGTTTTCCAGCTGCCTGTTCACTCCTCCTAATGCTGGGAAAACTGACTCGTTAAAATAATCAGTAAAACGAGCAATAAATAAATCCCCTGTTAATGGCTCTAGGTATCTAATTATTAATGGGGATTCAAACCCAACATATATGCACAGCCTCCTTTGTGGACCCATCTTAGAGTGTTGTGGTGGAGCAATTGGAACATATACAACACATCCAAAAATTCTTAGATGGGAAATATCTGGTTCCTGACCACAAACCAATTGTGATGGGGAGAACTTACGTTTACTGGTTGGCTTGATGCGAATTAGTGCTGCAGCATGTAAAATAGCATGTCCCCAAGCAGAAACCGGGACATCTGACTTCATAAGCAATGGTCTAGCAATCAATTGAAGACGTTTAATTAGTGATTCTACAAGACCATTTTGTGTATGAACATGTGCTACGGGATGTTCAACATTAATTCCAATAGCCATACAGTAATCATTAAAAGCCTATGATGTAAATTCACCAGCATTATCCAGACGTATATTCTTAATAGGAAAATCTGGAAATTGTGCCAGTATCTTATTAATTGAGCAAGTAACCTCACAAATGTCAGGCTGCGGGTCGATAATAAGGACACATGTGACCATCTAGTCCATGCATCGATTAAAACCATATAATATCTAAATGGTCCACATGGTGGATGTATTGGTCCACATATGTCTCCTTCTATACGTTCAAGGAAAGAAATAGATTCATAATTTATTTTCGCTGGTGATGGCCGAATGATCAACTTACCTTGGGAGCAAGCAACACAAGAATAATCATATTGAAGAATCTGCTGGCTCTTCAAAGAATGTCCATGTGAATTTTCAATTATTATTCGCATCATTGATGAACCAGGATGGCCTAGCCGGTCATGCCGAACTATGAAGCTATATGTAAACTTCTGGTTTACAATAGCATATGTCTCAATAGCATTAATCTTTGTGTAGTACAAACCAGTGGAGAGTGCAGATAATCTCTCCAAAACATGCTTAGTGCCTTGGGTTATACTCGTAATTTGAACAATTCATTATTTCCTTCACTTATTGTCTCAATATGGTATCAGTTTTGACGGATATCTTTAAAACTCAATAAATTTCTTTGAGACTTAGGGGAGTACAGAGCATTAATTATTTCGAATTTTGTTCCCAGGCCATAAGCATCAATTTAGTTGCTCTTCCGGAGCCTTCAACAATGTTTGCACTACCGGATATAGTATTCACACTTATATTATTCATCATCAATTGAGAAAAATATCTCCTATTTTTAAGTATCATATGAGTAGTTGCGCTATCTGTTAGACATATTTTTTCACCATTTATTGTTAATTGAGCTTGGAGAGCATTCATGTTCTTCAAATAAAATGAAAGAAAGTAAATAATATATCCTAAAATATCCAAACATTCAAATATCTAAAATAAGAATAAAGTAACAAAGTCTTAAAACACAAAAACAAACCACTATCATCAAGTTCATGCATAAAATAACAAAACCAAATTAAATAACATAAATTATTCTAGCTAAATTATGAATGTAAGCTACTAAATCTTTATTTGCTAATAGTCATAATTGTCTTAATTATTCCCTTCAGAGGTGGTGAAGAAATCTGCAACCTCCAGGTGAGTTGTATCACCATTATCAAAATCACCTTCGCCATCTTCATACACCAAGTTAGTCTCTACTTTCTTTCCTTTCTTTTTCAAAAACTGCTGATAAAGGTCAACAAGATGCTTTGGTGTACGACATATGCGAGACCAGTGGCCCTTTCCTCCACAACGGTAACACATAGTCTCACTTTTAGCTTTCTCATGCTTTTTACCACCATCTTCATTATCTCACTTCCGGTGAGAAAAAGAGTTTTTGAAATGACCACCTCTACCTCTATGATAGCCACGACCTCTTCCGCGGCCACGACTTCCACCATGACCACGACTACTGCTACCGGCAGGGTCTCTATTGTTAATTCGTATCCCATTGTGGGATGCAGCATCCACTTCAGGGAATGGAGTAGAGCCTGTAGGCCGTGATTCATGAATTTTCAATAAAATCTCATCATTTTGTTCACCACTAGAAGACAAGATATCAATTCAGAATATTTTTTAAAACCCTTTTCACGATATTGTTTACTCAATAAGAGATTATCCTTGTGAAAAGTGGTATATGTCTTTTCCAACATATCCTCATAAGTTATTTTTTCTCCACATAATTTCAGTTTAGAAGTGATTCTGAACATGGCTGAATTATATTCACTTACTGATTTAAAATCTTGTAATATTAAATTTAGCCATTCATAACGAGCTTGAGGGATGATAACATTTTTCTGGTGGTCGTACCTTTCCTTTAAATTATTCCAAAGCACCATTGGACCTTTCACAGTTAAATATTCAGTTTTAAGGGCCTCATGAAGGTGATGGCGAAGGCATATCATAGCTTTAGCTTTGTCTTGACTGTTTTCTTGATTTCCTACTTTGATAGTTTTTCCAAGACCTTTTGCATCTAGATGAATTTCAGCATCCAATACCCAAGACAAATAATTTTTTCCAGTAATATCAAGAGCCACAAATTCAAGTTTTGCTAAGTTTGACATGGTTCACTACATTAAAATAATGTTGCAAATTAAATTAGGAACTATTACACAATATAATAAATGAATGTATACATGCTAAGAATTTACTGAGAAATTGAGTAATGTAATAAATAATGACAAATTTAGTAGTTTTGAATATAACAAGCATTACTTAATTTATATATTGTATAAACAAATTGACGAACACTTATGAGTCAAACAATGTATGGATACAACAAACATGGACTTAAGTCAATATAAGTATCAACTATTTATGATGATTTATGAGTTTAACATTGATTAAATAAATAATTATGTTATAATAAGAAGTAACTTAAAAGGACCGGATAGTACAATATACATGTTATATAGTGAAGTGTATATAATATCATATATCAAAAGGGAGATTCATATGTGTAGAAATATTCAGTGCATGAAACCATGAACAATATTTACACAAATACGGAATACGGAATCCAAAAAAGGAATTACGAAAACACTAGTACCTTCCGTATCATATTTACATCCATAATACACATGGTGAGTCATAATATGGAACAAAATACTTTAATATAGTTCATATAGAAAGGACTAACGGTCAACTAACGGAAGACTAACACCGTTAACTTCACAATTGGGCTGATCAAAGCTTTGGGCCTGCCACACAGTTACTAAATAATGCGGCAGGCCGCATATGAGAAAAGTTCGTTCATATAACTTATCAATATGATGAGTGATAAATATATGATGATTATCATATCAATTGTTAATTATAACATTATTACTATTATTATTATTATTATTATTATTATTATTATTATTATTATTATTATTATTATTCCTTTGAATGTTCTAAGAATTTTCATTAACAATTAGCATAAAAAAATAAAAAATTATTAGCATATAATATAATATATACTCCCTTAAAAAAACAATGATCAGTTTCGGATGCGAAAAGTATCCATCTTGACAGTAGTGGCATTCACATTGGCAACAAGCTTCAACAATTAAAATCAAGAGCTCTCATTAGCCATGACATCATTACCTAATATAATAGGAAGTAATAACTCTTCGTAATAAGATGTTCATCCAGAGTACTAACTAACAAGGGTTTGACAAAATAATGTTGAATCATGAATATTTCACTTGAACATAAAGTAACAAAATACTAAACCACTGTTGACACTAATGGCAGACAACAAAAACACAAATTGTATAACAATTTCTCTAAAGTATCAAGCAATCAGAGTCTACAATACGAGTAATTAATCGATATATACAAACGAACGAAGCTCTATTACCATACTGACAATTCAAATACATATTCAAGATTGATAAACTTAATAATAGATAATAGATTCACATTCATAAAATTAACGATAATCCCAAACAGAAAAGTGCAAAACAAATACATAGTATATAATTTACAAAAATAAAAGTAATAAATAATTACAATAAAAAAAGTAGTGATTAAATCATGTAGATCTGAGATATAAGTAAGAGAAGTTAGAGGAAGAATTACCTGACAATTCCACAAAAGAGATTAAATAAAACCGTTAATTAAATAAAACCTTTAATGCGCAATTATGGAAGATAGTTGTCAATTATTGAATCGGTCCTTCCTGATAATCTTAGTTAGCGACTCATGCTGATAACATGTTATGAAAATAGGGTTTTAGTAGAGAGTATTTGTGGGAGAGTAGAATCAATATATCTTCTCATTCAATAATAGAGGATATATATATATTTATATATAAGAGACCACAAAGAGCTTTGTCATGTTTTAAAACATGGTTTGCCAAGTCACTGTCCTCAAATCCAGGGGTTGTTCCACATATACATCTTCTTTCAAACAACCATTAAGAATGGTAATCTTAACATCCATTTGAAAGAGTTTGAAGTTCATATGAGCTGCAAAAGCAATTAAAATCCTGATTGCCTCAAGCCTGGCTATTGGAGAAAAGTTTTCATCATAATCAATTCCGTCTTGTTGATTAAACCCTTGGACAACTAGCCTAGCCTTGTTCCTGACTATAATACCTGCATCGTCAAGTTTGTTCCCAAACACCCATTTAGTTCCAATTACAGACATGTGTTCCTTCCTAGATTCAAGATGCCAAACTTGATTTCTCTCAAACTGATTGAGTTCATCATGCATGGCTAGAATCCAATTTGGATCCATTAAGGCAGTCTTATAGTCAGTTGGTTCAACATTTGAAAGAAACGAATAGAAAGCACAAAAGTTTTGTAGAGTAGAATTCCTTGTTTGCACCCATTTGTTAATATCACTAATGGAAAAATCAGAGGGATGAGCAGACTTGTACTTAAAGGATTTGATTATATCAAGATTTACATTGGTGCCTTCGAATGTTGAACTGGTTCCTGTACCGGTTTCCCCTGTTTCATTGTTGCTTTGAACAGGTTAACTTGGTTCCATAGTGGTCTCAGTTGCATTGTATTCATGTGGTTGAGCCTACAAGTCACTATTTCCTTCTCTTACTTCATGAGCTTCTTGAGTTTGTGCTTGACCAGACTTTTCCTCTCTAGCTAGGAGAGTTGTGTGGTGAGTCTAGTTTAGCACCTTCTACTTCTTTAGCTCCTGTAAAGTTTAGCATGCCAATTTCGAATTCATCATCATCAACCTGCACATGCTTGCTAAACATATTAGTTTCATCAAACAGAACATAGATATATACTCTCTTCAACACACAAGGTTCTTTTGTTGAAAACTTTGTATGCCTTGTTGTGTGAAGAGTATCCAATGAAAACAGCCTCATCACTTCTAGGATTAAATTTGTTCAAACTTGATTTACCATTGTTGTGCACAAAACATTTGCACCCAAAAACGCGTAAGTGTGCAATGTTTGGTTTTCTTCCCCTAAGGAGCTCATAAGGTGTTTTCTTTAGCAAAGGTCTCATCATTACCCTATTTAAAATGTAGCAAGCAGTACTCACAGCTTCAGTCCAAAATTTTCGAGGTAGATTACTCTCTAGAAGCATTGTTCTTGCCATTTCTTCTAGAGTGCGGTTTTTTCCTTTCAACCACTCCATTTTGTTGTGGAGTTCTGGGGGCTGAGAAATTGTGAGATACACCATGATCATTACAGTAGGTAATGAAGCTGACATTGTCAAATTAAGACCCATGATCAGACCGGATAGAGACCGGTTGATGATTAATCTTGTTTTGGACCTGTTTTATCAAGATTTCAAATTCTTCAAAAGTTTGATTTTTAAATTTTAGAAATATTGTCCAAGTATAAAGAGAGTAATCATCAACTAACACAAACAAATAACTATGACCATTTCAACCTTGTACACGCATGGGCCCACACAAGTCCATGTGCACAATTTTGAATGGTCTGGTAGTACGTGCTTACAAACTTCTTTGGCTGAAAAGAGGACTTGACATGCTTACATTTGGCACATTCATGGCAAATATGTTCAGCAACAAACTTAATGTTAGGTAAACCTGTAACTAAGTCCTGAGATCCCAGTTTATTTAGCAAGGAAAAACTTACATGTCCAAGTCTTTTGTGCCACAACTAATGGTCATCCTCTATAACATTGAGACAAGTAGCGCTGGTTTAGGAATCTGACTCAAAAATTTTGTGTAAGCATTATTGTGTCGGAACCCTTTACAGACCGGTATCTTTGTTTTAGTGTTAACTATGTGACAAAGATTTGTTTCAAATTCGACATGGTTTCCTTTGTTACATAGTTGAGATATGCTCAAGAGGTTATGTTTCAAACCTTCAACAAAATATACATTATCAATTGCTTGAGAAAGTGTCTTACCAACCTTACCTATGCCCTTGATCAAACCTTTACTATTATCTCAAAAGGTGACACTTCCTCCTTCATAGGCTACGAGTGAAAGAAATTGACTTTTATCTCCTGACATGTGTCTTGAGCAACCACTGTTCAAATACCAAAATGGATTCCTTTCACTCTAACCTGCACAAACAAATCAAGGTTTAGTTTTAGGAACCCAAATTTTCTTGGGTTCCTTGTTAATGGGAACTGGTTTGATACTGTCCTTTCTAACCCAGATTTGTTTCACATTTGTCTTTCTTGTTTTATCATGTTTTCCATTTTTAGACAAATTATGTGTGTGACTCTTATGATTATGAGCCTTTTGAACATGAGACTGATTTTTCTTATCATGTTTTTTCTTGGTCCAACACGTTTCAATAACATGTCCATTCTTACCACAGTAGGTGCATACATGCATGTCTTTTGTAAAAACATACTTACCTTTCTTAAATTCAGAAATCTAAGTCTCATCTCTCCCCAACTTTTGGGGATATTGGGAACTACTTCCAGAATACCCTAATCCATACCTCATAGGATTACCAGGTTGTGAGATCAGGATTTTAGAGTACTTTGAGCATCGACCAACCTGTACAACTGTCTTAGGCAATCACTCACATCATGTTCCTTGATTTCAAGTTTCTTAAGCTGAGCTTCATTATATTCTACAGCAATGGCAAGATCCAAGTTTGCCTTATGAAGCTCATCCTTAAGTTTTGAAATCAATTCAGGATCTGGTTCATAAGTGTTCTGAGTATTCTTGCCTTTCTTTAGTTGGAATATTTCAGTTTGAAGATCACATATTTTAGTTTCATATTCTAAGTGTAAGAACTCAATATCAACTCCCTGATTGTCTGAAGCAACTTTAGGGTTGATATCTTTATGTAACTCAGATATTTCAGCTTGTAAATCTCTTACCTTCATATTCCAAACATAAGCTATTGAAATTAATACTAGAATTACTTGTGCTAGAAAGAGAAGTTTTCAGTCCCACATACTCTTTGAGCAATTCTTCCACATCATCAACCACATAATTATAAGCTAAAATCAAGTCAGAATGTTCTAGAGTGAGTGATTTCTATTTAAGTAATTCGAAATCTATACCTTCAACTTATGCCTCCTTAAGCTTACTAAACCCTCTTTTATTATTTTGATAAAAATCTGCCTTTGAGAAAACTAATTGAGGTTTTAGCATCTCAAGTTCTATATTTTTCTGGTCCAAACTTATTTCAAGCTCTGAAATTTTTTCTTTCAGTTCTGTACAAATAAGTTCAAGCTCAGCAGAACGGCACTCACCAAGGTCTAGATTTCGAGTTACTTCTTTCAGTTTCCTTTTGTTAGCCTTATAGGCAGCATTTCCTTTAACATTTTGTTCAATAGCAACATCTATAGAATTTAGTAACTCATCTCTGTCACAATATCTCATTTGTTCTTGCATATCAGAAATAGTTACATGTTCTTCATCAGAGGAGTTGCTTTCGGCCATGAGACACATGTGTCCCTTCTTTCCTGAACTGGTCTACCTTTCTGGTTCGCTTCTCCCAAAAGTGTAGTCGCACAAACTAGGGCTTCTTCTTCCTCACTTTCACCACCTGATTCAAAATCTCCCCATGCAGCAAGCATGGCTCTCTTTGTCATCTTTTTCTCAATTTGTCCTCCCTTTTCAGTTTCCCATGCCGGACAACCCTTGATCATATGTCTAGTTTCACCACATCTGAAACAACTAGTGTTAGTACTGGTCTTCTTCAAGTTACCTTTGTTCTTCCAGGATTTTCCCTTGTATTGAGATCTTAGGCTTCTTTCAAACCTTCTTGCCATGAGACCTATTTCATCCAGATCTTCTTCATTTTTTTCTCCGTTCAAGGTTAGCCCTCGGCTTTTGGTTGTGCCTTCCTCCTTTGTGCTTACCAACATCTCATGAGTCATTAATGACCCAATAAGTTGTTCTACAGTCAAAGTATTTAGATCCTTGGCTTCTTCAATTGCAGTTACCTTAGGCAGCCATTTACCTGTCAAGCTTCTTAAAGCTTTCCTAACCAAATCTTCACTAGTAAAACTTTTGCCAAGAGGTTTTAGTTCACTAATAATTGACATAAAACGAGTATACATATCTTTTATATTTTCATCTCGATTCATATCAAAAGCTTCATATTTAGACATGAGCATATCAAACTTAGATCTCCTGACTTCACTAGTGCCTTCATAAGCTAACTCCAAAGTTTCCCATATTTCATGAGCAGTAGAACATGCTAAAATACGGCTTACCTCATTATCAGCAATACCTTGTTGAAGAAGCGACATAGCCTTGGCGTTCTTCTCGAGTGTCTTAAGATCTGTGCTATTGTATTCACTCTCTTTCTTCTTTGTTCCATCAGTGTTGTTAGCCACCTTTCGTGGTCCATTTTTTTATTATCATCCAACATTCATAGCCAGTACTAATGACGAAGTTTCGCATGCAATTCTTCCACCAGGAATAGTTTGTTCCATTAAATTTGGGCAGCCATGATTCGGAGTTTCCATTCATCATCTCTTGTATATTCATCTTTTCTTCCTTCACTAGGTGTTACCCTTTCAATAAGTTAGGCTCTGATACCAATTGAAAGTGCAAGTGACACTCAAGAGGGGGTGAATTGAGTGTTGCAAGGTTGTTGTTAATTTTTCGATTAATTATAAGAACAGTTTAGATCGAACCAGTTCTCAGGAAGCGGAAACAATAATGCAATAAAATAAACAACACCAAGATTTAACGAGGTTCGAATTCTAATAAGTCTACGTCCTCCACTCACTCACTCTTTTATTAATCAACTTAGAATAACAAAAGAATTACACTCAATCAATTATGCACCTATGCACAATATGATTCCCCAACTTCCACCTATGGAAGTTCAACTCAACCTTCAACTATGAAGATGATCCCAGATCAATTTCCCCAGCAGAATGCTCAAATTACAATACTTTGTCTCTCAATAACAATTAGCCGAAACGCTTACAGAAGAGAGAAATTCAAAACCTTAATGTGGTGACGAGGTTTATGCTAGATTGAGACTTAGAGAATTCTTTTGCAATTCGTATACTTCAATTTTGTTCGTGCAAAAGTTGTTTTAGTTGTATGCTAGCAGATATCCTTAAATAAGCCTTTGGCTAGTATGGCATGTAATATTCCAAGAGAATATTTTCCTTGAAATTATAGAAATAATTCCGGGAAAATATTCTCACTGATTTTATTTGAAATCAAATAAAATCAACACAATATTATATAACATACATGCCATACTGAAGAATATTTGCTTTGCATACCACTCCAAGCATCCATATAATTTTTGAAAACAATTTTGCGCGGAAAGAAACTTTCCTAAAATACGGATGTATGATGTAAACTCGAGAGGACTGGTTCGCACTGTTCCCAGACTGTTCCAGTCAGCCAAGTTTACTTTTAATTATGTATGCCAAGTAACTTAAGTTCCTTGTCATCCATAATTAGTACATCTCTATAATCTTAATCTTTATAGTGCATCTGTAAACCTTCATACCACTTACATTGCATCTAAGTCCTAAAAGTTAGACTCTATGAGCTCGGTCTTCATGCAAACTTCTAGATTTGGCTTCTCGAGCTTTATCTTGTTATCATCGAACTTTTTTCTTTCGTACCTACACATGCAAACAGAACCTTGCATACAATATAATAGTTCAATGTGGTTTGTCATCATTCAAAACAAAAGCTAGGAACTCAACAAAATTTATATTAAAAGGTAAACCTGAAAACATGACCAATTGACCAATTTGATTAAACTATAAACAGAAATTCTAGGGAATAAGAATCAAAACCTAGACCTAGAAATTAATGTTGAAGCAACAACTAAAAGATGAATAGAAACTAATATCAACAAAGAGAATTAAAAGCAAACCTGAAATTATATTGATTGAATGAATGAGTGAACAAAAGTTGAGAGTATTCTTGAGAGAAAAACCTAAAAGTTATTCGTAATATTATTTCGCACAAAAAGAATTACCTCGCATAAGGAAACTAAGGCTATATATATGAAATCCTAAGATCTCTGAAAAAATCTTAAGTTGCAGATCTCCCGATATTATCGAGCAGCATGCTACTTCATCGTGCAGCCTGCTTAATCCCATCGGGCAGACTGTTGGATGCTCCCCTTCGCTTCTAACTTCAATATCCGCCTCTAGGACTCCATAATCAGCATATTTGGGCCCTCCAAAAGACTTCTAAGTATCTTCAAACAAGCCCAATCTTCCTTAACTCCTATTAACTCGCCAAGTGTCCAAAATAACACGAAAACTGATACGATCATACCGATTCCTGCTGAACATAACAAACCAAAGCACAAACACTAAAAGCAACTAAAGTTAGTAGAATAAGCTCAAAGGAGCTTCATTAAAGGCAAAACCAAACATGGAACGAGGGCAAAAATCAAACATAAAACGTACTTATCAACCCATAAATTTCCTTTTCATAAACACTTGATTTTCGATATTTTCCAAAAATGGCAGCTTTGAAAAACATCTTAAAAACTCTTTTAAACCTTCTTAAACATCATAATTTGACCTTAAAACAGCATGCTTATGTTCTAAGATCATCATCTGATGATTTTATGCCTTAAAACACTTATAAATCATTATTTTATGCAATCAATATTTTTACTACGCGTAATCATGGTTTTACAAAATTTACAGCAATATTAAATCACTTATTTAAAAACCTCATTAGAACCTTTAAACTCCATAATTTGGGCATCAAAGATTATAACAACACCATAAGATCATTATGTTATAGTTTTACACATTACTACTACTGCTGTTGCTGCTCCAGCTCCTCATACTACTACTACTCCTAATCCTACTCCTACTACTACTACTACCACCACCACTACTGCTGCTACTGCTACTAGGGATGTGCAAAAAATTCCGATTCTGAATTTTTGATCCAGTTTTCCGAATTTCGTTCTGAAAAACCGGATATCCGATCCGGTTTTTAAAAATTCAGAACAACCGGTCCGGACATTCGGTTTTTAAAATTGGATACCGGATCGGAACCGGAATGGAATTTTTAAAATTCGTATTCCGAATTTTTAAGGAAAACACAAACCGGATATTCCGGTTTTCCGATCTGGTTTTTTAAAGGATAATTAATTGTTTTAGAAGAAATTTAGTTAAAACTCCGGATCCCGATCCGGAATATTTTGGATATCCGGACTTCCGGAATTCCGGTTTTTACGGATCGGATACAGAATACATTTTTTTATTTCGAATCGGAAAAAACTCCGGTATCCGGTTTTGCACACCCCTAACTATTACTACTGCTGCTGCTACTACTACTAATACGACTACTACTACTTCATGCTTTAATAAATATTACAGCAATATAATTTAATTTTAAAACCTTCTAAAAATCTTGTAAACCTAATACTTTTATCATAAAACATTAATATAGCATACTATCAACATAATTACAATCTCGAGGCCCTATTTCAATCTCCAATATTAGGCCCCTAATGGAAAAAAATTACAATCATCAGTCTCAACTCTCAACACTCCATTATCGAAATTTTCCAGTGAACTTGATTATTATTCTTTTTTTTTGATGTTGCTAATTTGCTATTACATTAATACGAAGTAGATAGATTATGACTCAATTGTACTGTTATCGTGACACTTTGATAATTGACACTCCTTAATCCTCAATGATGCAAAACTGCAACTTTACAAGGATTATTATTCCTTTTCCAACAAGTTAGATCCCAAAACTCGAGTAGATGATCATTAATTTATTATTCTTTCACAATTAATTTCAAGCATATGTTTGGTGAAATAATCAACTAAGATTATAAGCGAGAATCAAGAGATTTATTTGTGAAGAGTAGAATATTAAATCTTCCATTGAAAATAATTGTAGAACTAGTTTTGCCCCCGGCAATACTCCGGGCATTTGTTGAATTACTTTTTATTTGATGAAAATAAATTAGAAATTTAATTAAAAGGCTGAATAATGAGTGAGTAATAAAGATAAAAATGTTGATGTGACATAATTTATACAAAACAATATGAGTCAAATATATTTAGTTAAGAACCAGTTTCTAATATAAAATAATTTGATGATAAATTAATATAGTTCGTATATTATTCATGAAAATAAATGTCTAGTTTATAAGTTTTTTAACTGCATGTCTTGTACATATATAATATAATTTAGTTACTTATAAGGGAAGAATAAGATTGTGCATAATATATATTTTAGTTAATTATAAATGAACAATAAGATTGTGCAAAAACAATCAAAAATAATTACGTATATTGTAATTGAAAGGTTTACCCTTTTCTTTCCTTAGTGTTACGAAAATGAAATAAAATAGAATTACAAGATTATACATTAATATATGGGAAAAGTAAAGCATAATATATTTGGTAATTTTCTTTTCTCATTTAATAGTTTCTTTTCTTGCATTATATAAATGATGATATAAGCATTAAAATTGTGTAGATCAAATGGTAATTAAGAACATTTCATTGCAAACATGACATTGTAAGTTCAAGTCTTAGTAACTACATGTTATGTAATTTTTGGTAAATAAATGCCATGTCATTATGTTGGAAATTCTAAGTGTGAAAATAAATGAGAGAATATGAAGGGCTTTATCAAAAACCGTGCTATCCCACATCGGAGAGAATTGATCAGGAGTCTTTTGGGTTTATATATGTAATAATATTACAATATCCTAAAAGCTTTAATGATAGGTGGGTTGTTGGGCTTATCACTTCACACACACGCGTGCGTGACGAGCCGAGCCGGGCCGGGTACGGGCCCGAGCTTGGGTCTTGATCTTGGCAATGCGATGCACGGTGTGCGTGTGTGGGTTGGGCTGTTTTATTACAATATTTACTCTTTTGGACTGTTGGGCTTCCAAAGTTATTCTCCAATAGTCATATATTTATGGACTGAGCCATTGGTTATTAATTCATATTCAATACCATTAATTTCAACCCGTTGGATTCTTTTCAGTATTCAATACATTTATTTTAGCCTGTTGGACTCTCTTCCTTATTCTCCTATATATACCTTAACTCACAATTCGGAAAACACAACAACGATATCTTCTTCTGTCTTCTTCAGAAAAATACTCCTAACACTTTTTGTTCTGGTTTTGGGCAATAATTTGAGTTCCAATCGATATCTGTGAGTGCACATAGATTCCGGCGCCGTGCAAATCCTGGAGGACGACCGCATTGGTTCTACTGCATTGGGGTAGCGCGAAATCGTCTTTTAGGACACTAGTCCACCACGACGCGGCAATTTTTGTTCTCACTCTCGTTTCAACAGATAAGTTACTTACTAATTTTATCTTCTATTATAACACATTATGCAAGTCGAGTATCATATAGAGGGTGACATGTGACGCATTGCAGAAATCATCATTGTGTTTTAATATATAGTATAAATTAGATGGAATTTAGATGAGTAGATCTTTGCTTGGTATGAACAATGAAGAGAGAAAAGTAAGATAAGCTGATTTTTATGGGTAAAACAAGAAGTTACTCCGCCATTAAGATACTAGTAATAAATGAAATTATTGAACAAATAATATGGGGCAAATCGATTAATGGGGTTCCATAAATTCTTTAATGGTTTTCAATATTCCAATATAAACTAGTATATTGGCCCGGCCGTTGCACGGGCAATACTGTATTAAAAATAATATATTTTTTGCTTATTAACTAATGAAAAATGAAGTTTGATTATTAGAACATTACATATGATATATGGGGATACTTAATACAACAATAATAGTTAGTTGAATTGGTAAAATCAATTATTTAGTAGACAAATGTCTTGGGTTCAAATTTTGTTAGAATCATTTTTGGGGAAATATTAAAAAATTACATAGGAGAGTGTCACATAGCGTATCTACATTGTAGAGAACGCATTTTATTATATTAACTAGATGTTGGGCCCGACCGATGCCCCAGGTATATAGTTAATACACGTATGAAAATTTATTGTGCATAAAACATGATTCGTATCTTTCTATTGATTCATTGAGTGTGATTTATTTATTTATTGCAATAAATAGTTATATATCATGTCATACCTCAACGGTTAACTTATTAATGTATGACTTTGAGATCATGAGTTCAAATCTCAAACAACATGCATGGAAAATATAATTAAAAATATATAAATAATGGGAGAGGAAGAATACGTAGGAGACAAAATGACAATATTTTTAAAAAATAAATATTAAGAATTGGACTTCCCGCCAAAATTGGGCCTCAGTATTTGAAGGCCTGTGTTGTTGGTCAAGCTGCACAATATTAAAACCGGCCCTGGTTAGACTAATTACTATGTTGTATAAATAACCTCTACAAAAATTTAAATAAGACGGTCTTAATAGATAAGACCACTAGATTGTTAGACAAATTTTTTTTAATTAAATCAATTATCCCTATAGTTAAAAAAAATATACAAATAGTTAATTATCTTACCATAATATAGTCTTACTGGAGACTTGTTAATTAACCTTTTGCATCATAAAATTATGAGGTTTTACAAGGAAATGACAAGCAATCAATCAATCTTTTCCAACTATAGAAACTTAGATTTCAACCTTACCTCATTTGAGAAGAAAAATATGTTTGAAAAATGATTTCTTTTGCATTATACTATAAAATTTACAATGTTTTCTTCCAATCAAAACCAACTGCCACAGTTCAGATGCCCATGCCAAAATAACATGCATAATCAACCTACTAAGTTTCAAGCTGATATACAATAGAGAGTATGATGACACAACACTTCATTATTAACAATCCCAGAACTTCAGTATTGACAAGCAATTCCTGAATTCCTGATTCGCTGTGTAAATAGCAATTCACATGTTTTCAGTGCAAACGAGAGCCACATTGAAATCATGTGAAAAATATGAAGTTGAAGAAGAATGGCTCAAACAAACAGAAGCTCACTATCCATGATTCTGGCAAGTGACGAATTGACATATGCAGTCCCTTACATAACTCATTTTACTTGTACAGAGTAGAACGGTTGTTGAGGGTGAAATGAATCTGTTCACTATACATAATTTGTTGAAAGAAAAATTAATCAATAGCAACCTCTGCTATATGCTATGAATGTCATCTTCTTCAGAGAAAGCTGCATGATGAATATGCCAAACAGTAGTGTCAATAATTTAGCACGAAACAACATAGAAGAGCACAGTTAGAAACTAGAAAGAATAAATCAAGATAGCTGAGCTTTATGCATCATTCATTAATTCATTTTCTACCATTTACCCTATTCCCATCATTAGCATTAGATGATACATGTTTAAATGGTAAATCAATTGATTCCAATAACAAAGTCATAGATAAACCGATTGAATAGAGTAGACTTCAAATCCTGGAAAACACATATGGGTAGATAAAAAAAAAAAAAAAGGAATATTATCTTTCGAACCAAATAAGAAAATACAGCATAATCATGCTATAGCTAAATTTGCATATTTATAACACATAAATTAGGGGTTGAATACTGTTTGAGTTTAGGTAAGTCAAGCCTACCAACTGCCGGAGTGTTATCCCCGATAACAAGTTATCATAAAGTAATTGTTTCCAATCTTCCCTTAAAGTGAGATTGACAAACTGACAATTGCTTGTGTATACTTCACAAATCACAATACTCATTGAACTCAAAGAATTTGTTGAGTCACTTAATTAGCCTCAACATACCATATGATACAAATATCGAATCCTGGACTTCGTCTCTCAAAGTAACAGCACAGTGAAAAACCTCTTCCACTACCCCCATTTACAAACACAGCCACACTATCCAAACAAAAATAGCGTAAGACCTTTTGACAACTGAAAAAAATCAATCTTAATAACCAATTAAGTTCCCAAAGCAATTCTTCAATGAAGTAAACACTACACGGATCCAATTGCTAATCAAAACTACACAAAATCAACTCAAAACACCATATAATATCATATATCATGTAAATGCCCACATACTTTGTTAGTATAGCTAACGTTGACTTTGTTTACTAACAAAGTACGTGGAGTATGGAACACAGATAAGAGGCTCAGGATAAATCCAAATTAATAAGAAAGCAATGTGAATATTTGCACAGCCTCAAAGTTTGTAATAGGAACAAGAAATTATAGCAATATATTAGACTACTCTTTACAATATATCGATATAAAGAACCATATGCAAATTTTTATGGCAGTGACAATGTGATATGGCATGCCCCAATGATCAACTCAAATTCTTTCGCACTGATGTCCTTCCATCAAGGGTGTGATCTTCTCACCTTAAAACAAGGGGAATGCTAAAAACGCATCTAAAAAATTCTTAACATCATCTAACTTTATACTTAAACTTTCTATTTTACCCTTCTATCACAAACACCAATTCCACCCCTACCACCACCGTGCCACCACCCCCACCCAACCACCCTACCTCCTTTCACTGCACCACATACCCACCACTCGCCAACTACCACCAACACTCTTAAAAAATTATTTTAAAGAAAACGACATCTGAGGCGTTGGTTGAATGAGACTTGCGTCATCGGCGTCTAAACAAGGAGCGTCTAACCAAGGAGACGGTGTCATTAAAAAAAAAGTGAGACCTGCATAGGTTTCACCCATTTTATTTTTTTTGTGGATTTTGTTGGTGGTGGTTTTGTGGTGACCGAGTGGTGGTCGTGTTGTGGTAGGGTGGTGGCACGGTGGTGGTTAGTACTTGGTAGTAGTTTGTGAGATAAGGGCAAAAATGGAAAATCAGTTTGTATTTTGGACGATAGTAAGGATTTTCTGAAAGACGTATACGTTATAGTAAAACATTACCAATAAGTTCAATTCAGTCGAAATAAGTTTGGATAAGGATATGTTTGATTGTAAACTTGAAAAACTCCAATAAGTTGAGATATAAGTTTCAGCTCTTCTCTTATCCACCTTCTCTCTAAGAATCACTTTGGTAGGGTGAAAAACACATTCACGAACATGTAGCTCCTAACGAGGGAAAATCGGAGAAAATTGATCTCAAGATCTCCTAAAAACGGTAGAGAAACTTTAACTTCTTAAACTACCCCTCACCCTCTGTTACATAAAGTTTCTTATTCGAAGGCAACATACTAACAATAATTATCAATAACACCAACCACGGTAGTAACCGAACTTTGCTACAAATACTTTGTATAACATTTAGCAGCTCAATTAAAGTGGTTTTTAATCTAAAATTCTTAAGTAATAATCAAAATCTACCTTCGTTTTTTTATGTTACAAGTTTACAAAAAATAGGTATTTTTTTCACTACTCATAAAATATTCATTCGTTGCTGCTGACATGGAAATTTTATATTTTTAGTTGTCAAATCTTTTAAATTATATCTCATAAAATTTGTTGGGATTTTCAGATTTTATTTAGGGAAAAATTATCAAATCAAACCTTTTAATAATAACTTTATGCGAAAAGAAACCTTTAAAAAAAATATTGCCGGTTAAAACCTTAAAACAATTTTTTTTGCCAGAAGAAACCTAACGTTACTTTTCCGATGTTGACCAATTTTTTCAGGCGTTGACCACTTTATTTTTCCTAATTACACTCTTTTTGTTTGTATATTTGTACTCTCCTTCCTCTTTTCTTTAACCTACCCCTCTTAAACTATTTTTTTCCTTTTTTTTGTATGGCAAAACACAAACTATCAAATAACCTCTCTCAATCTATACACCACCACCATCACCACGCATTTTCACCACTGCCACACCTCCATCACCACAAGTGTTCATCATTATGTTCAAATTTTGGAAATTTTTGGGTCATTTTTTATTAGTTCGAATTTTGAGGGTTTCATTTGATTTTGATTTGTCAAATTTTGAGATTTCAGTTTGGTTCGAAAATTTGGGTAATTTGGTTTTTGAATTGATGTAGATTATTGTTTGAAAATTTTAGGAATTGTAAAAAAAATTGAAACTAGGGTTTTCTTGCTTTATGATATATTGTACATATCTTTGCCTATCAACCAATCTTAATATCCTTAACAAGTTGTAAATTCAGATTTAGTTTCAATTTTGTTCGAATTTTTGGTTTGGTTTTGGTACTTGAAGTTGGGATTCGAATTACTTTGAATTGTTTTGGAATTGTTTGTTATAACTCATAGTGAGATGGTTGTTTGGTAGTTGTGGTGTTAGTGAATGATGTGAGGAAGTGCAATGATTTTGGACGTGCATGGTTGTTGCTTGATAAGGTGGTTTTGGAGGTGGATATTGCTCATGGTAAGCTAATGATGGTCATTGATGCAAGGGAAGAAGTATATAAACAAGAAAATGAGAAAGGAGTATAATTAGAAGAAAATGACGAGTCAACGCCTGAAAAAACTAGTCAACATCGGAAAACAGCAAATAGGTTTCTTCTAGCAAATTATTTTTATTTTAAGGTTTTAAGTGGCAAAAATTTTTTTAAAAGATTTCTCTTTGCAAATTTTTTTTTCAAAGGTTTCTTTTGGCAATTTTTTCCTTTTTAAGATATATTTATCTTATTGACCAACATATATTTACTCTCTGTAAAGAGAATTACTTTAGAGTTTTAGAGATAGAGATGGAGATGGTCAAGAAGACCTCATTATTTCTCTATTACCAACTTGGAGGGAAATAGTGAGGAATAAGGTTTTGTTCTCATCAACTTATTTTTAATGATTTGAACTTATTTTTGTTGAACTGAATTATTATTACTTATCAGAACTTATTTTTGCTGAGATCATTAACAATTTATTAAGAATTGAAACTAATTTTGGCTGAACTGAACTTATATTTGCTGATCTGAACTTATTTTTGCTGAATTGAACTTATTTTTGCCAGAAATAAGTAAAAATAAGACGAGTAAAACATGGCTAAGTCGATAAGACAAGCCCCCACTTTTGGAGGAAGAAAACAAGAGAGCAACAACAATTGTAACCCACAAATTATTGATGAAATTATTGTTTATTATATTATTTGTCTTAGTTATTATTAATTTGCAGGTACGATTTGCATCTTAAAGAACAGAGATAGTAAAATTCAACCAGAAACAGATAAAAAAAATAAATAACCCAAAATGAAAAAGGGCAGAAATTGTAATACCTCCAAAACAGAAACAACAAGTGAAAATCATGAGTAATTCTTTGCAAAAAGAGAAAGGTCCAAAATTGAGATGATGAAGTTTAGCATTGTTATATTTAGCAGAAGTGGAAGATTGATGAGAAGGCGTCTTCTTCTTCTTTGGGTTGTTCTTAAGGGAATTGAGTGTGTTGACTCTTTCAATATTGTGTAAGTAATCACGCTTAAATGAGTTCCTGACCTTATCAGATGGCCATAGATGCATCGCCTTTTTTTCTTTCTTTTTTTCTTTTTGTTGCAAAACTTGAGGAGGTTGCGTTAACGTCAGGTTAACACTCTTATCTCAAACACATGAGGTTGGCCCACCTCACAAGTTGAAAATTACTCCATAATTAATTTGGAGACTGGTTAGGTGTTCTTAGACCCGACAAAGTTGGTCCAAACCTGAATATCTGATCCGAAATGAAAGGTTCAAATTTTTGTTCAAAGTTCGAAAATAGACTGATCCGAGTTCGAATCCGATCTGAAACCATTTTGTTTGTAGCCCATCCGAAACAAAAGGTTATTTGATTGGATCATATACAATTCAAATACCGACACTATCCAAATCAAGTTTAGCCCAAATTTCATCCAAAACCGATTTGATCTGATTTGATCCCTATCCAATCAGGACACATCTTTTTTCCATTTCAATCTGAAATGGCTATGAACTAAATTTGAGTTGAAACCATATTGATATTTATGAAAATGATATAGTAGTATATAGAGTGTAGTTGTTTAGACATGTAGTATATTATAGCATGTAAATAAGATTATAGACTTGTAGTGTTACGTACTTAAACACTTAATAATATAATATAAAGATTGATTTCATGGGATCACAATATTGTCCAATTAAAATTGAAGAGTGGCTGAAGGTTTAAGTCTACTTTGAAAAAAATTAATTCGAAAATGTAACACCCTGGAAATCACTTTCTTTTTAAAATATATTTTCTCGCATATTTAACTACTAAAAAAAAAATTACCAAAGTACTACCGCCACCGTAATAACAGTTAAGGCAATTACCAAAGTAATACAGCGGAAGACTCCTACTTTTCAAAAACTATTAAAGTCAAACTTAAAACCAATTAGTCAAACCTTTAAATAAAACCTTACAACTTGGAACCAATGATTGATCATTAAAAACCAACTTAATTTAAACTTGAAAATAAATGTTAGTCCATCATCATAATAATAAATGATCTTGGTTAAATATTAAAACACACGCAACTAAAAGAGAGAGCTAGGAAAACTAAACAAGAACACTCTTTGCTCAATTTCAACATAATTTGAGTACGTCTTTTGGTACCTGTAGCTTTCCTTATATTTCTGTCTACTACTCGCCATCGAAATGGGTCATCATAGGGCCAAGATAAAGACAAGGTCATGGACACAAAACACGTAATTAGTAAAGCCGAGTCCATAAATACAAAGAATTATGCAACAGACTAATATGAACAATCCTAGGTAAGAGCATGAAAATAAACACACAACTTACCTTTCATGTACCATTACCTGTGACACTTGACTCACTTTTCTTTGATTAATTAACTTAATTTGGAGCAACTCCAAGAAGGTATTACCTATGCCAAATGAGGTGATGGAATTCCAATGCATTAAAAATAAATAAGAAGTACAACGTCTTGTACCCCGATTAGAAGTCATAGATTATTATTTCATACAACTCCCCTCATTGTTTATACTCAAGGTATATACGTTCCAAGAGTTTTGGTGTAAATCATCTTTCACTTTACGTGATTATCAATTCAATAGCTTGTTATGATTCACATGTATCAACATACATAGATAACATTATAACACAATAAAACATGCATCACCATATTAATTAATCTTTATTAATAAGTGATCATATTATTTATTCCTTAACTTCCTTTCCTTGTCCACACATTAAAATGAGAGTGGATTAATTTTCCTTCCTTATCCACACATTAAACTGTAAGGGGATTAACTTTCATTTCTTCACCACGCATCAAACCGTGAGTGGATAAATTTTATTTGCTCAATAAATATCCTTTCCTACTAATCATGTGAGTAAATTTCACAAAATATATATTCTTCCTTGTATAGCATGATAATAAATGACAAGTAATTATTTACTTAATTTTTTCTTTTATGAACATGACAATCAATTCCCTTGATTACTTTAATATCATGGTTCACATAATTAAACACTAGAATAATTTCCATAGATATAACATAATCTCATAACTTCCTTAATTAATTAACTTGGTCAATATTATGGAAATAAAATCTTGAAACCAAATAAAATATTGTCATAATCAAAACCTTCAAAAAATAAGAATATTTATGTCATCATACATAAACAACTTTTGGCAACAATCATCATGTCAAGAAGATCAAACAACATTAATTTCATAACTATGTCAAGAATTCTAATATGAATCATGACTTAAGAAAGGACATGAATAACTCCTAAACATGATGCTATACACATGAAACCGCTCCTTGAGCTTACGTACATTGTATAACATTGGAGATCAAACACAGCTACTAGAATTCAGCAATTTGAAGTCTTCTACAAAACAAGGTTTATAACCCAATCAAAACCCTCCTTAAATAAAATTTACAGCAACATCAAAATATTTAAAAGTGCTCAAAAATTATTTAGAACACCTATTATATCACCTCTAATCAATTCCATACATTACTGAATTAATTCCTTTTTGAAAACCTTTAATTTCATGATTTTATTAAAATTACAGCAATATAAAATTGTTTAAAAACCTTTTAAATTCACTTAAACTTTATTTGAATGTAAAACTTTGTAACAATGTCATATGATCATTATACAATAGGTTCATGCATTAGAAAGATAAACTCATAAATTTTTACATGATCATGATCTGAACTCATAACTAAAATTTGCCATGCTTTTAAAAAATTTTCAGTAGTTCTTTTTAACTTAAAAACCTCTTAAAAACATTCTAAACTTTATAAATTAATCAAAAATCATTACTGCAATAACTTATGATCATAATGTAACAATTTAGAATATTTAAATCATAAAACCTAATAATTCATACCTCTTTTATAAACCATAAAATTGATTTCATGAACATACTTTTTATAATCTAATTCTTAATAATAAAACAAGATTATAAATCTTAAAACATGATAAATCCATAATTAGAAAATATCACTTATACATTAGATCATAAATTAAAAAGAGGAAGAGAAAGTCTTTTTTTTTTTTTTTTTTTTTTTTT